>JALPQI010007050.1:0-43286 GCA_025490895.1 Thaumatotibia leucotreta | reverse complement strand
TGATGAAACCTTGGGTGTAGAGCTTTTCGGCTAGTTTCATGGTTTCTTTGGCGTTGATTCTTAGTTTTCTTGATGCTGATTTTTCCAGTTCCTGGGGGTATTACATGATAGTGTACATATGTGTCAGTGCACATGACAAGGTACCTTGTCACTAGCTGGCTAAATTGAACCCATCTCATCCCATTTGATGATGATTTCCTTCGGACAATCTTTTGACAGCGACAACCTAGCTAGTAATATTTTCTTCGGTTACCGCGAGGATTACACATGAAATAAAACGGATAAACTCGCGTATATGAACTAATTTTAACTTCATCCGCAGATCACGAACCCTGTAAAGTGTTCGAAACGTCGGAATGAAGTTAAAATTAGTTAATATACGCGAGTTTATCCGTTTTCATAGTTTTAAACCTAGCTAGTGTTTGTTAGCCTTTTCATATACACCCACGTGTGTAACTAGCAAACCCAAATTTGGTTTTAAGGGTCCTGCTGTTTGAGACACAACCATAGTGGAAAATCTTTATAGTGACTCTTGTGATTATTTCCATTTAATGTGCCGTATTATGGCGGCAGTAAGAATACATTTGTCACCATTCGAACTCTTTCTGCGGGTGTCGTAAGAGTCAACTAAAAGATTGAAGTGTCACTAACCATTCTTTGATAGAAGATTGATGGTGGGCAGCAGCGTCATCATAATGAACACATTACTGCGATCGCCAATCCGCTTGCCCAGGTTGTACAAGTAATTATGATAATTTACCCCCTAATGCGTCTATACGCATAGGAGGCGCCTACATCCTGCAGAGGACTGAGATAGGCTGATGATGAATTCCATTTACAGTATCAATGGGATTAATTGACAGTAAGTCATGCATCAAGAAAAGTCAGTTGTGACTTACAACAGTGTCCAAAGGCAGCGGCCGCCATTTAGACTTGGGCTTGGTCTTCACCTCGCAGACCTTCGCCGTGGGACTCTCCAGGCAGATGTCGTGCAGCACCTGACAGGCCTCCTGGTCGAAGAGCCGCACTCGCTCCCAGTTGAAGTCCACGCTCAGATTGTTCATTGTGTGATTCACTGAAAATACCCATTCAGAGATCGGAACTGGATTTTTAGAAAAACCTCAAAAAAGCTTCATATTTTAAAATGTTTACACTCTTTATGTACTCAACATTTTATGTAATTAACAACGTCGTATTTTTGAATTAGTCCATTAAAAAATAATTTATATACCGAAAAAGAACGAAATTAGAAACGTTCTTTTGTATGGAAAATAAATAAAATAATTAAAAAATTAAAAAACACGACTGCCGTTTTAAGCGAACTGAAAAGTAACAAATAATTCCTTCTTCAGGTTAATTCTTGTGAGCGTGTCTACATAATAGTCGCTCGTCTTATTACTTACTATATTTTGTTTCGGTTGCAGTCGGGGAACCTCCATGTATTTATATTTTCCGTAATGAAAGGTTCCCCGACTGCAACCGAAACAAAATATAGTAAGTAATAAGACGAGCGCCTATTATGTAGACACGCTCACAAGAATTAACCTGAAGAAGGAATTATTTGTTACTTTTCAGTTCGCTTAAAACGGCAGTCGTGTTTTTTAATTTTTTAATTATTTTATTTATTTGAAACCTTTTAGTGAATCTGGAGATTCCTTAAAGTTGGATAGAATTTCAAAAACCAATGTCAGCCGACGGAAAAGTGTAACGTTAAAATGGAACCGACGATCGTTTTGACAACCTGCAAAGGCCGTAGAGCCGAAGGCCTGAATCGTCCCTCGGAGACCGCTGGCTTGCGAGGCCGAAAGGCGAGCCCCGGGCCCGGACCACCGGAGCCTGAGTCCAGAGAGAAGACTTTCACTTAGATGGCCCAAGTGTCACTTGGAAGAAATTTAAAGCGAGGTCGAAGAAAGAGCTGCAAGAAAATTGAGCTACCAAGCTTCTAAATAAGCCCAGCTACCAGAGCCCAGCGCTCCTTCGCTATACGATGGAAAAGTGTAGCATTAAAACGAATCTCAGGGCCGCAGGCCCAAAAATTTGTTTTGTGAAAATGCGGAGGCTAAAAGCCGAGCGCCGCGTAGGGCCAAAGGCCTGGAGCGTGGCCCGAAGGCGCGCTTGCCTGTTAGGGCAAAGGCCGAGCTGCGTGAGACTCAATTTACCAGCCAAACCTACCTTCCTTCTTACCAACTCCCCTGCACAAATGTTAACCTCTTTAGTGTTCCTCTCCAGCCGCGCCATATCGTCTGACTAAGCTCGTTTTCTAGTGGCGTTACAACACCTATCATGTACCTAATTTAATTACCAATCGCCAGTCTGGTGTCGCCAATGTCCCTAGCGTTTTACGTAGGATGCCCTGAAAATTTCGGGAATTTAATACTTAGGAACGTATATTTGACATGTGTTATACCTCTTTCTTACAAGCATAGTCTCATTATTCGAAAACACTGGCCACTTAAAAAAAAAAACAATGTCCGATTTTCAATTGTTTTTTAAAGTCGTTGAGTCGCTGGTGAAAATGGAGCTGTCCCGCGAAAGTTTTAGAGCAATGATTTATTATGACTTTAAAAGTGGATTAACACAACAACAATGTGGAGACCGATTAACTATTGCTTTTAGTAGTGAAGCACCTTCAAAGACGACCATATACAGGTGGTATTCGGAATTCCAACGTGGCCGTGTGTCTCTTGCGGATGACGTACGTGAGGGTCGACCGAAAACGGCCGTTACCGATCAAAACATCGATGTTGTTCGCCAACTGATAAAGGAAGATAGGCATGTTACATATCGGGAGATTCAGGAGACTTTAGGCATTGGAATGAGTCAGGTACAAGTTATTTTACAACAAGAGTTGGGCGTGCGGAAGTTATTTTCCCGGTGGATTCCTCACTTGTTATCTGACGACCAGAAAACGGTACGTGTCAATTGGTGCCGCAAAACTTTAAAAAGATTTAATGGAGGAAGCTCGAATGCCGTTTTTAGTATTGTGTCAGGTGACGAATCATGGATTTACGCATATGAGCCTGAATCGAAAAACCAATCTCGAGTTTGGGTTTACGAAGACGAACCGAAGCCGACAAAAGTTGTTCGTTCTCGCAGCACGATCAAAAAAATGGTAGCCACGTTTGTCTCCAAATCGGGTCACGTGGCGACTATCGCTCTTGAAGATCGAAGAACTGTCAATGCCGATTGGTATATAGGCGTTTGTTTACCGATTGTTTTTGCTGAACTGCGAAAAACTAACCCTAACCGCCGTATTATACTACACCATGATAATGCCAGCCCTCACACCGCTCAGAAAACAGACGACTATCTGAAGGGCGAAAACGTCGAATTACTGGACCATCCTCCGTACAGCCCCGACCTAAGTCCCAACGATTTTTTTACTTTCCCGAAAATAAAGAATCGGTTGCGTGGTCAGCGTTTTCAGACCGCGGAAGAAGCAGTCGATGCTTATAAAATGGCCATTTTGTCAACCCCCACTTCAGACTTCAATAACTGTTTTAAAAACTGGTTTCAGAGAATGAAAAAGTGTATTAAACACAAAGGAGAATACTTTGAAAAACAATAAAAGTACTTTTATTTCATTAAAATGCGTATTTTTTCCGATTCCCGAAACTTTCAGGGCAACCTACGTAACGTAAGGACATAATAACGAAGCCTGTTGCGGATAGTATCTTTGTTTGTGTGATGACGATGCCTTTTGCTGATTTGTGCTTGTACCCACTTGACGAAGCCTATGATGCGAATGATATTTTGTTAATTTTAAATTGGTTATTGTTTTGTAATGTTTCTTTTTTTTTTTGTAGTATTTAATTACTAATTAGATATAATTATGTACCCACGTAGTTTGGGAGATACGAGGCTTTAATGTGGGCCGGCGTTTTTCATCCAAAATAAGTTTTTCATACAATTTTTGTTAAGACATTTCTATTTGAAATTGTATGCGCATATGCTACAACACGTATATAGCAAGTTTGTTTAGCCACAATACTATTGTGATTTATTATTTGTTATTTTATTTATCCCCCGAAAGTGTATTTTGTATCGAAATCATGGAGTGAACTTAAACTTTTGACCGGTATCTACTTACTATATATCAAATTATATATCGTACATAAGTTATTTGAAAAACTCATCGGTACGAGCCGGGGATTGAACCCACGACCGCTGCGTAGCAGCCGTGCATTTTACCCCTTGACCACAAGCGCGTATGTACAATGTATCTGTTTCATACACACTTAGCGGTCAAGAAGATGTGTCAACTGTGACAGTCATGTCACGTCTTAAGCTTCGAAGAAAAACTTCAATAGTGCGATGTAGAACATTTCGAGTTTTCTCTTCAAACATATATTTAAACATATAACTTGTATATATATTTACAATCTACATATAACATGCTTTAATTTGATACCCAAATCATAGCATTTGGATGACATATTATTCATGGCGCTTTAATTGTATTTTAATGAATTTGGCTTTTGTAGAATAAGTAACAAACATATAAATTAAATACATATTCGTAATTGCAGTTCAAAGCTCTTCATTTTGATTCCAAACTCGATAGGTTTTTTCAAAATTGTTTTTTTTTTTGTCAGACATTATTGAATTTATAGGCCGCCATATTGTTTTTAACGTGACGTCACATATCCTATGTTACCCGCGACGTCACGAGGATTCTAATGATACCTTACACTATTAAAAACGGTTAAGTGGTCGCGAAGATCTGCGTGTTTAAAGAAAATATGAAACATACATAGGGACTGAACACATATACTCTCCTTTTGGCAGTCGTGTAAAAAAGCGGTATCCAATCCCTGTACCCATTTATGTATTAAATATGTCTGCGTAGGCTGCGTGATGGTGACGGCAGTAAGATAATATTTGTCACAATTGCACCACCCCACCTTTTCCCGTGGGCGCCGTAAAGCCGCGTTTCCAATTTTCCACTTAGTGTTCTGAGCGAGCATTCGTTCGTTCTTGGGTAGATGAAAACAGGATTTCACATAAAAAAATGTTCGTTCGTCAGCCCACGAACAAGTGAATGAAGTGAATGCTCGATCGGAACACTAAAGGCCCGGCCACGACGACATTGTTCTAACTAACGCCGCGGCCACGACATCGGTCTATAAGGCGACCGGCTTAGCAGAAAACGTATGGTGCTCCCTCTCGTACCCATACCGGCATCCCGCTTCAACTAATGGATTCGCTCGCCGCTGGTCACCTTAGACCAATGTCGTGGCCGGGCCGTAAGGCGACCAGCGGCGAGCGAATCCATGAGTTGGAGCGGGATGTCGATATGGTACTCCCTCTCCACGTATGGTTTTCCGCTAAGCCAGTTGCCTTAGACCAATGTCGTGGACAACTTAAGTCAACTTAGGGATTGAAGTGTCGCCATTCGTTCATTTATTAAAGATTGATGTCATCAATCATCATAATAGACACATTACTGCGATCGCCAAACCAGCGTGGCAATTATGGGCATTACCTCCTAATGCGTCCATACGCATAAGTAATAGAAAAGGCCTACATCCAGCAGTGGACTGGTAATAGGCTGTTGATGTCTGCGAAGTGCCATTTGAAATAGGATTCCCCAATGAGTGATCTTTGTGAGTCCTAACTCACCATTTTTTGTAGGCATATTCTTCACGCGTAATTCTAGCTAGGTACTGTGGGATACCCTTCACTCGGAATGCTGGATTTGGACTCCAGATTGCGCACAAGTACTATCGAGTTAAGGTAAATTACTGAGAGTGCTGACTAATATACTAACAGTACACCTAATTGTAAAGATATACAGTCCATCTGATCTGAAGAGTGTTAACAAATGCAATTAATGCTATTGATAATTCAGTTATACCTTAAATACAGCAACTTTTTCTGGTAATTTTCTTTTTTTGATTTTTTTTATGTAGGTACCCCATAAACCTGTATTCGAATTTTAGGTATTTTTATTCTTAGTAATGACAGGGGACGCTTACTCTAAATTATTCCTTCCGTTCATTTTAAAGTGAAATTGATGTCAGTTCATGTCAATAATACACCAATAAAATTGCAGTAATTCATTCGAGAGATGGCGTCAAGCTCGCCAATTACAGCTCATTACGAATCTCGGCCATGGCAGAGAGTCCCGGCCATTTTTGTCCGAGAGCCGAGAAGGATATCTCGGCTCGATTTTTGGCCGAGAATGCAGAGACCGAGACAGAGATCTCGGTCGGACCTTACTATTCTGTAATCCAAAGCTTCCAAACCATAAAAATGTTATTAGTCCTAAGCCTAGCCATAACAATAGAGATAGACCCACTCAAAGCCAGTCACCTATCGCTATTCTGTAATCCTTAAGGCTAAAAGGTACCTTTTATCTTCCAAAAGGATTCTGGCACAAAGCTCTCCACAGCTCTGTACCGCTCCACCACAAAGCCGAGTGTGGGGAACTGGCAGGAGCCATAGCTCACCAGGCTGTCTGCTAGCTTACTCGGGAACACTTTCTGTAGACGCAGTGTTTGAAATCTAGTGAAGGCTGCACCTGAAATTCATATTCAAGATTTACAGAGCCACCTATGCATAGGAACAATTTTTATACTAGACATTGACAGCTAGCCACAATTTATATTGCTGATTCAAATGTCAACCAAATTCATCTTACTACTTTTACGTAACTATACCCATGTATAAGGACTGGGCCCATGGGTCTCCAAACACACTAAAGGAGGCGTTAAGTAACCTGAAACAGACGAGTTATGTGGAGGACCTTGGAAGGAGGGAATAGGGCTACCTCATTATCACGCAAAAAGGCACAATGGATATTGAGTTGCAGAAAAAGCCCAGTTAAACTAACTATAGAATCTATAGATCACCATGTTTACAGTATGAACCTTTTTGGGCCATGTCAAGAGCTCAGATGCCATTACAACAAAATACCAAAACTATGTGTATATCCTAGTAACTTTTTTAAGGAGAGATTAGTGTAGTGCCACCATTTTCTAATGGGAAATCATTGTAAATTCATAGGCTTGACTCAGATTTACTTGGTTAAAAAAATAATGTATTCCATAAATTACAAACCAATTCTTAAATCCAACTCTTGCCGCACATCCACAGCATCACTGATGTTCTTATTTGGCCTCTCCAAATTGTTGAGAGCCCGTCTCACAGACACTGCAGTAATTTCTGAGAACTTGGCTCGGTAAATTTGGAGATTTGGTTTAATGGCAGTGCACACCTGAATTATTTCAAATCCGATGTTTTCTCCTTCTCTATCACAATCTGTCCATATTATTAGTCCTTGGCACCCACGAACTTCTCTCTCTAAAGTTTTCTGTAATAATGGCAATTTATGAATGTCTTTTGGGAAAACTTTGCTATCAATTTATGTACTTGAATTCTCCTTTGGCCATAGTTAAATAAGATGGTATAATTATCTAAAAAATACAGATTAGACATAAAAATTTTGAGCTTCTTTGATTGTTAATTGGAAATATTAGGATGCTGACAAGTAAAATCATAACAGTTACCATTCTTTCATTATACTAACACAGATATTTATGTACTTAACTACAATATTACCTTTATTTTCTCATAGTTTTCAGGACAATATTTAAAAACAGGTGCATCAAACAGAACCAAAGGATTGCAAGATTGCCAGTGTTTATAGGATCCCACAAATTCCAATGCTAAGAGATGGCCGGACACTGAAGTCATGACCATGTCTGCTTTCTGGTTATTAACTTCAGCTTCAAACTCATAGATTTTGTTATATTGCGACAGACCCTCCCGCTGGAACAGTGAATACAGAATATCATTGCACCTTAAGATCCACAACAGTTAATATTAACTAAATATGAAACACATTGTTATAAATTACCCTTCTGGAAGTTCCTCGGGATAAGTGCTGAGCGATATTCTTGGCAGCATCATTTTTCTCTGCTACGTTAAGGAATTTCATTCTATCTGGCACTATTGTAGATAGCAAGAAACATTGACTGTTTGTATACAATTCTAAACGAAGTCGCTGCTTTAGGTTATATATGTTCTTGAGTAGTTTCATACTTAACTCGGTAGTTCATAATGAAGCATAATAAAACAATAATACATAGCTTATATATTCAAGATATGCTTATATTTAACAATATTGATAATAATATAATATAAGAAAGAGAAACACCGAAAAGATTCGAGGTCGTCGGATCGCGCGCTTTTGACTTTGACATTGACAGTTTGCTGTCGCATGGTGGTATTGGTGGTAGACCTGAATTTTAGTGATGTACCGATGATTAAAGGTGGCGACATTAATTATCGGTTTTTAAGTCGCAAAAAACGTTTGTCTGTACGTGTTTGTCGGTCAGAAAGCATTTAAAAATCTACTTTAAATATTGCTTTTGACAACTAGATTTTGACGTTTATGTTCTTGCACTAAATGTTCTCGGTGTTGTATTGATAATGGACTAAATCGGAGAGTTTATTTTTGTTATTGTTCCGATTCAAATATATAGTTAAGCAAAAGCATCGTCTAATTATAACAATGTGGACGTCGCGCTCAATTGCGCAGACTTCTCTAAGCTACACTAAAATGTGTTTTTTAGTAAATTGTCTGAAGCGATTTAAGAGTTCTCAACAGTGGTTAAGTCGTCAACGAGTAGACCCTTATGTTGAAAAGGCAAAGATATATAACTATAGGTAAGTTTCTAATACCGTTATCAAAGCATATTATAACTCTGATATTGTAGATATTTTCTATATTATTCGTAAATATTACAGATGTCGCAGTGCATTCAAACTACTAGAAATGAACGAAAAAACAAACATATTGACACCAGGCCTTACGGTTATAGACTTAGGAGCTTCACCAGGCTCATGGACACAAGTAGCAGTGCAGAAAACAAATGCAGATGGAGCAGACCCTAAAAAACCTAAAGGAACAGTATTGGCCATTGACAAACTACAATTATTTCCAATTGAGGTATGTTGCTAATTAGAAACTTAATTGATTTATAATGATATACTATTAACATACCAACTGATTTGTATTCTTTTGTTTTAGGGAGCTACTATATTGAATAACATGGATTTTTCGACTATTGAAGCACATGATAAGGTGATAAAGGCTTTAGGGGATAGGAAAGTAGACTTGGTTCTCTCAGACATGGCACCCAGCGCTACTGGCGTGCGGGAGCTAGACAAGGATCGCATCATAGGCCTCTGCTACATGGCTTTAAGATTTGCAGCACTAGTTTCTAAGATTGATGGCAACTTGTTATTCAAAGTATGGGATGGAAAAGAAGTGCCAATTCTAGAAATGGATTTGGAACGATTTTATAAAAGCATTAAGATTTTAAAGCCAAATGCCAGCAGGTCAGAGTCATCTGAGAAATTTATTTTAGCAAGAGGTTTCAAGGGTATTCAGAGACCTCTGCAGAATGGCCGTTGGGGATAAAATGTACCTGAAGATGGGAACTGATGGAATTACTCATGTCTTCCAGATACAATTGAGGAGAAAGCTAGTCACTGAATTGATTTAAGATTTTGTTGAACTTTGTGCTTTAGACATTCATTGTTCTCTTCCTATCCATGCCCTCCCTACTGAAGCAATGGATAGGAAAAATTTAATAAAGGTAGAGTTAACAGAGAACTAGCTTTGCTCTCAAATGTACTTAGTAATGTATATTTTATTATAAGCACAAATAATTGACTTTTATAGTACAATCATAGCTAAAATAATTGCAATATACTCATAGTATGTAACCATTAGTCTTGATGTTGCCATTTATTAAAGTTTATAGTTACATTCAATTGAAATAAAAAAACTTTATTATAAAAGATTTCTTTACTTTCATAAAGCATAATTTTAGAAGCATCAAATGACTGCTAACCATACTCATAAATTTTATAATAATTGTAAGCGTTTTTAATATCATTGTATTTGCTAAAGAACACTTTAAATCTTATGATAAAATTATAATATATTTAAATTTTGCATTTGATTGGTTATTGTTTTTTTTTGTACCATTGCATTATAACTTATTTTTAATTAATTGCTTTCTATAATTAAAATATCACAATAAATAATGATATTACTAAGTATCATCAAATCTAAGCACTAATGCACTAGTAATTGGACGTAAATATACGACACAGTATAATTTCTAATAAGTGTCAGTATATAATTTGATTTATGTTGCTCAGAAGGTCAAGCGTGAAACTGATGTTATTCCATACAATTTATGTATGACATATTTATGTAATAACATAATAAGTATTGCTTTTATTTTTTGTCAAAAGCTTTGCAGGCCTTTTACCTTTCATTTAATACATCGTTAACATTTCCCCTGCAAGCCAAATCAAAAACTATACCACTATAATTGCTGATGCAACATTTTCTTATAATTACTTGTATATAGCTACTTGTTTATGGCAATAATTAAGAGGGTGGATTTAGAGCCAGATGAGATTAGGCATGTCTCAGTTCACATAGTTGCATCAGTTTGTAGCGGACTAGCGAATTTTAATCATAATTATAACTAGGAGCAAGTCACAAGTAAACACATGACCTTTAATGGATTTTTTAAAATTTCTTATGATTTAACATAATATTTTTATTTTGGCTTTAATCCAATATAAATCTGCCTCAATCAAAGTTAACAATACACATATTGTTTAATTAACAAAATATGAACATGTCCCTCTGTCATATGATTCCTAAGCACCTAGGTACTTGATGATTATTTCTCTATTAACCTTCTGGATGCCAACGACTGATATACAGGCACCATATGTTCAACGCCAAAGACCGATATATAAGTCACGGTCCCCAGAGCAATATAGACCTACACGCACGTGAGTAAAGTTCAAATTCTGTTTTGACACGTTGGTGAAGTACCTGTGTGACAGCTTTTATACCTATTTGATGTGGCGTCGAAAAGGTTAAATGTCGCAGATGTAGCGCCCTTGGCTACAGTTATAAACAGGCTTAGAGAGAAAGTAAGCACAACAAACTGCAGGCCTGCTCTGCTAAAATTACTTTCAGTTGGGACATCACCTTGTTATTAGTGTCAGTCATGATCATTTAAGCATTATCTGTAGATGATTCTTCATAAATCAAAATCAACTAGATATTATGGACTATAAAATACGGCATTTTAATGAAGTAGGTGAGATATCATCTAGGCATACAACAGACTGCAGTTGGAGTGTGTCGCTCCATGTTATTATTACTTATGGAATCATTTGCTAACCATGACAAAATTATTTTAAGTAACTTGGATGATTCATTTAATAAGGGCCGGATTAACCAATAGGCAGAGTAAGGCTCCGCTTAGCCTTTTGGACGTCAAGCTATGAACAAAACCCTAAAAACGACGTGTTGCTGACGACACGTTATCGCAGGCGTCATTAGAGTGACATTTTGTCCAAAAGTTCAATCCTAACAAGCGGTGCGTTCCTCTCTTTCATGTATGGGAGCCGTAACGGTGTCTCACTAGAGTGGGCGTGATTTACGGGAGCGTAAAGGGTTTACCATGAACTCTTAAAATGCGATTTAGCTTAGATTCGGCTCGTCAGTTTTTGACAGTTGTTGTGGAACTGACACATCGCGATTTTAGATCCTAAACTGAATCGCATTAGTAGGTCATGGTACAGATAGTTCAACTCATCTTTGCGCGCGGCGCTATGTGTGAGTAAACCTTGTATTATATACACGGACGACGACGGCCGCGTCACTGCCACACAAAACAAAAACAAATGAAAGCTGTATAATTACAAGCGCACACATAGCGCCGCGCGCAAAGATGAGTTGAACTATCTGTACAGGTGTAGTGAGAAATGACTTGCCTTCGGAAACGTTCGTCAACGTCATGCTGTTTCAATCTATCTCACTGAGACTGACAGTAATAGCTGTCATGCTACTTCAGTCAGACTCGGTGACACTGCCTGAAACAGCATGTGTTTACGAACGTTTCCGAAGGCAAGTAATTTCTCACTACACCTGTAGCTCCCTGGGTATCGTCTTAAACGAAGTGGGTCCTAGTACTGGTCAGCTTATTGAGCTGCGCAGCGGACAGGAGACTCGAGTGCGCGGCGTGATCCAGCAGCAGTAAACGCTCGCCGCGCTCGTCGCTGGCGCGCGCGCGGCAGCGCCCGCCCGTCTCCAACGCGAAGCTTGACACTGCGCAGATCGCGTAGATGAATGTGAGGACGAAGAGGGCGCAGCCGAAATCTGGAATAAATACAGGATCTTCGTAAAAGTTCGGGAAATATTATTTGACTGACTCTTATCTCACTACCGACCTTTTGTTTTGCGTCAATTTATTAGGAGCTGAAACAGTCTCGGTCAACGCTATCGGGGTACAGTCAAGGGAATAAATATAATAATATATACAACTTTAGATCTTATGCTCCAGACATAAGTAAAAAAGTGTAGTCATAGTCAGCGGCCCTACCGCAAACTCGGAAATCCGCAAATTTCGATTATTTTTCTCTTTCACAACCCTGATTGTCTAGTAAGTATTAATGCAAAACAAAAGGTCGTAAGCAAGATAACAGTCGGTCAAATAATATTTCTCGAACTATACCTATATTTTTTGGACCAAATTTTTACTTCTCTGCATGAGTGTTTAGACAAGTTGCCAATCGCTAACGCTTAATCGACAATCGTAAACGAAAGGCAGCTAACTGTCTTTGTCGCACTAATATGGAAGAGTGACAGAGAGGGAAAACTACTTACGATACGCTACTAAGCGTTAGCAATTGGAATCTTGGCTAAGCATCGTACGAAAGACAAGACAACTTCGATAAACCCACAATTTTGAGAAAAACTGTTTGTACGGGATATGAGGAATAACCCCCATATTCATAAATGTCTCCTAACTTCCTTTCGATCGTATCAATATCTACAAGACCGAAAGGGACAAACAATACTTTGCGGGTTGCTAAGTTAGGAGACGTTAATGAATAAGGGGGCTTTCGGCTATGAAGAAGTAGCTAGAAACTTACGGTAGAGGTTATGTCCGCCGAACAAGTTGACAACGCACGGGTACCCGTCTCCGACCACGATAGCGACGTAGCAGCACGACCATGTGATTGGCTTACAAATTAATATTTGCATGCTTAGTTAAGCAGAATGTATCGGAAAACTTGAAAATTTACCACCATATTATGTATTACTACATTCTTGCAAATAAATGATTTGAATTTGACCCCACACACGCAGCCAGGATCCACGGCAGGACGTACTCGCGGCGGCTCAGCAAGTCTTTCGGCTATGAAGAAGTAGCTAGAAACTTACGGTAGAGGTTATGTCCGCCGAACAAGTTGACGACGCACGGGTACCCGTCGCCGACCACGATCGCGACCAGTAGCAGTACGACCCCCACACACGCGGCCAGGATCCACGGCAGGACGTACTCGCGGCGGCTCAGCAGGTCTTTCGGCTATGAAGAAGTAGCTAGAAACTTACGGTAGAGGTTATGTCCGCCGAACAAGTTGACAACGCACGGGTACCCGTCGCCGACCATGATAGCGACCAGTAGCAGTACGACCCCCACACACGCGGCCAGGATCCACGACAGGACGTACTCGCGGCGGTTCAGAAGTGGACGTCTTTCGGCTATGAAGAAGTAGCTAGAAACTTACGGTAGAGATTATGTCCGCCGAACAAGTTGACGACGCACGGGTACCCGTCACCGACCACGATCGCGACCAGTAGCAGTACGACCCCCACACACGCGGCCAGGATCCACGGCAGGACGTACTCGCGGCGGTTCAGAAGTGGACGTCTTTCGGCTATGAAGAAGTAGCTAGAAACTTACGGTAGAGGTTATGTCCGCCGAACAAGTTGACGACGCACGGGTACCCGTCACCGACCACGATCGCGACCAGTAGCAGTACGACCCCCACACACGCGGCCAGGATCCACGGCAGGACGTACTCTCGGCGGTTCAGAAGTGGACGTCTTTCGGCTATGATGACGTAGCTAGAAACTTACGGTAGAGGTTATGTCCGCCGAATAAGTTGACAACGCATGGGTACCCGTCGCCGACAACGATAGCGACCAGTAGCAGTACGACCCCCACACACGCGGCCAGGATCCACGGCAGGACGTACTCGCGGCGGTTCAGAAGTGGACGTCTCTCGGCTATGAAGAAGTAGCTAGAAACTTACGGTAGAGGTTATGTCCGCCGAACAAGTTGACAACGCACGGGTACCCGTCGCCGACCACGATGGCCACCAGTAGCAGTACGACCCCCACACACGCGGCCGGAATCCACGGCAGCACTTACTCGCGGCGGCTCAGAAGTGGACGTCTTTCGGCTATGAAGAAGTAGCTAGAAACTTACGGTAGAGGTTATGTCCGCCGAACAAGTTGACAACGCACGGGTACCCGTCGCCGACCACGATGGCCACCAGTAGCAGTACGACCCCCACACACGCGGCCAGGATCCACGGCAGGACGTACTCGCGGCGGTTCAGAAGTGGACGTCTCTCGGCTATGAAGAAGTAGCTAGAAACTTACGGTAGAGGTTATGTCCGCCGAACAAGTTGACAACGCACGGGTACCCGTCGCCGACCACGATGGCCACCAGTAGCAGTACGACCCCCACACACGCGGCCGGAATCCACGGCAGCACTTACTCGCGGCGGCTCAGAAGTGGACGTCTTTCGGCTATGAAGAAGTAGCTAGAAACTTACGGTAGAGGTTATGTCCGCCGAACAAGTTGACAACGCACGGGTACCCGTCGCCGACCACGATCGCCACCAGTAGCAGTACGACCCCCACACACGCGGCCAGGATCCACGGCAGGACGTACTCGCGGCGGTTCAGAAGTGGACGTCTTTCGGCTATGAAGAAGTGGCTAGAAACTTACGGTAGATGTTATGTCCGCCGAACAAGTTGACGACGCACGGGTACCCGTCGCCGACCACTATGGCCACCAGTAGTAGTACGACCCCCACACACGCGGCCAGGATCCACGGCAGGACGTACTCGCGGCGGTTCAGAAGTGGACGTCTTTCGGCTATGAAGAAGTGGCTAGAAACTTACGGTAGAGGTTATGTCCGCCGAACAAGTTGACGACGCACGGGTACCCGTCGCCGACCACTATGGCCACCAGTAGTAGTACGACCCCCACACACGCGGCCAGGATCCACGGCAGGACGTACTCGCGGCGGTTCAGAAGTGGACGTCTTTCGGCTATGAAGAAGTGGCTAGAAACTTACGGTAGAGGTTATGTCCGCCGAACAAGTTGACGACGCACGGGTACCCGTCGCCGACCACTATGGCCACCAGTAGTAGTACGACCCCCACACACGCGGCCAGGATCCACGGCAGGACATACTCGCGGCGGTTCAGAAGTGGACGTCTTTCGGCTATGATGAAGTAGCTAGAAACTTACGGTAGAGGTTATGTCCGCCGAACAAGTTGACGACGCACGGGTACCCGTCGCCGACCACTATGGCCACCAGTAGTAGTACGACCCCCACACACGCGGCCAGGATCCACGGCAGGACGTACTCGCGGCGGTTCAGAAGTGGACGTCTTTCGGCTATGATGAAGTAGCTAGAAACTTACGGTAGAGGTTATGTCCGCCGAACAAGTTGACGACGCACGGGTATCCGTCGCCAACCACGATAGCGACCAGTAGCAGTACGACCCCCACACACGCAGCCAGGATCCACGGCAGGACGTACTCGCGGCGGTACTTCACCGCGCCGTGCAGGAGCGAGATGCAGCACATGAGGTAGATCGAAGTGAGGATCGTGCTGGTGTACAGGAATATTACTGTCACTGGAACAATAACAAAATAAGTTATTTACTGAAATTACATTTTTGATACAACGTATCGGCGAATGTACTTTCTTTAGTCATTTTAGAACTCTTTAAGGCACTGGGAGGCTACCATGATCTACTAATGCGATTCAGTTTAGGACCTAATCTGAATCGCGATGTGTCAGTTCCATAAAATAACTGTCAAAACTGACACGCCGAACCTAAACTGAATCTGAAGCATATAAGAGATCATGGTAGCCCCCCTGGTCGCACCAAAAATAAGTTAGCGATTGATAAATAATAATAAATAATGTAAAGTGAGCCATAAACTGCAAAACATTCAATGAGGGTTTTCTTGAAAACGTATGCCACTTAGCCGAAACACAATTATCTAGCCCCAAAGAAAAACTAACAAGACGGTATTTTTATTTTTTTATATAATTTTATTAACTCATACAAAACATTTAAACACGAAACTATAGGCGCTCTGAGAATTAAACAAGTTTCTGGACCTGACGCCTGAGTGCTGCCGCCCTGGTGAACGTTATTTCAGAAAACCCTCATTTCCTCGACCGTACAGTCAAGGGCATTAATATATATACACTTCTCCATACTGATCCCTTACAAATGTGTCTATATATTAATGCGCTCGACTGTACATTGAACTATAGCGCCATCTATCAGCAGTTTTAAAACGTCATTAGTAAATCAGCCTAAAATAAAATGCCTAACTCATGCGCCACGAAGATAAAAGTAAAATGCAAACGGGTACGATGGCATTGAATGACGATTGGTTTTATCACAAATGCTATTTTCAGGTATTTAGTTTTGATAAGACATATGTACTTATTTAAATATCTTATACATACACTCTCTTTGAAATAAACGATAATGACTGTATACTATTAATAACTCGTAAAATAAGCAATAGGTGCCTTGTTTCGCCTCTCGCAGTACTCATAGGTTGGTCGAGTGGTTTGGCTTGCGGGCAGGGCGCGATTCAGCGCATTAGCTAGCGCTGAATGGCGCTTAAACAATACTGCGTTCAAGCCCCAGTCGGCTGCCTATGTTTTGTTTTTTTTTTATTTACAAATATGGCCTAGTTTTTTTTAGTTATTTAGATGCATTTTAAAACTTTCATAAATAATAGCACCAAGCCCAATGTTATAATGACTTCCTTGATGTCATTATCCGAGGATTTTCGTATTTAATTCGAGAGTAGAAAAAGTTTTAAAAGTCCTTACATATCAATTAATATGTTGTGGAAAAAGAAAATAAAAGTACTAACGAATTATGATGCTCTTACTCCAATACATTCACCACGTGTATGTTTGTAATCTCTTGTATTCCTCTGATTTGCTCAAAGGTCAACTGGAAGAGGACCCTTACAGCGATAAGTTCGCTTTTGTACCTGTCCAATCGGATCTGTTGTTTTTATTATGCATCGTGTACAATAAAGAATTTACAAACATACATAAAAGTAATTATTTGCAAGCTTCTCCGGCATATTGAAACATATTATCTATGTAAGTGTAATATAAACAATTTAACCTTTTTACCATTGCGACTACCTTTGGCCTATACCACAAAACTTTACAAGCGTACAATTCTACAAAATTGACAACTTTTTGTATGGGAATTTATACAATTTTGTAGAATTGTACGCTTGTAAAGTTTTGTGGTATAGGGGCCTTGTATTTGTTATCTTATTTAAGTTATTTATATTTTATACTAGATTAATTCACCTGAAGCCAGATGCTGGGCTTTAGCGAACCGCCGCTGATTGTTGGTGCTAACGACTTCGCCCTCGTGGAAGGTAAGTTGCTGGTCGTATGTAACCTCAAAGAAGCCTCGTCTCTCTGCGTCATCTTCCATGTCATTGTGCAGCATCGACAACATCTCACCGACATGAGAAATTCCAACTAATAAAATTATTAACACGAAAGATGAAAGCGCCTGAAAAAAAAGAGCAATGAAATACCCTGCGAAGCATACAGTGGTGCTATTTTTTTCTCACAGTAAAGTAGTAAATAATTGTGAAAAGAAAGTTGTAAAGACAATATTCGATGTAATTGGTTTGTTATGTACTCACAATTTGATGGACGGCGATAAGAATTGTGCCTTGACGCAAATTAAAAACATACAAAAAATTATTTAAGCGAATCATCATTTTGTGCGACAGTTTACATTGCTTGGTTCTATCAAACATTTGTGATTTTTATGTGTCTAATGCATCTCCACTAAGAAATAACATTGTTTAGCTACTCCTACTGTCAGGTTACGTCTGCTACGCGGCAGGGCGCATGTTGTGTTCTATTGATTATTTTTTGTCGGTCCGTGCGTAATTTCACGCAGGTCTTGCAGTAATCAGGGAGCTGCTACGACAGTCAGATGTTGTTTTAAGGCGCCAAGTTAGTGTTGCAAGAGTTCGAAATGGGCTAGGTGTAACTTCGTTGTGTTCTAATGTTTCATGAATATTAGAACACAATGAAGTGTAGGATAGGTGCTCTATTCCATACTTTAGTATTTTTTATGTAGTTAAATCAAATGTTCGGATGTGTAACGGTTTTATCTTTGGGAATTTTGTCCGAATATTTACAAGTCTAATTTAAAGAACATAGGCCTCCCCCAAAGATTGCCACAATGACCGGTCCTGCGCCACCCGCATCCAGCGGACTCCTGCGACCTTCACCAGGTCATCTTTGGGGGAGGCCTATGTACAGCAGTGGACGTCTTTCGGCTGATATGATGATGATGAATTTAAAGAATTCTATCTTAAGGCCTGTCTTCGGATATCAGAAGTTTGGTAAAATACTTAATACCTTGGTAACTGAATAAAGTAGGTAATTATTAATCCATGTAGAAGAGGTATAGGATTGCTCGATCCTATTGTATTTGTGCATCTTTTTGTGTTAGTAAATCAATAATAAAAAATGCATTATAATTCTCATATTCTTTTTGTTCCTGCCAAGAGGATCATAATATTGAATTTACTTAATATCTCAATGAGCCGTATGAGCACCGATTGATATTTACTAAGTCATATTTGTGTCCATATTATTTAATAAAACGTCCCACTGTGTCACTAACCATAAGGGCGCTTAGACACATAAATCATGTAGATACAAGCAAATTCCGTCCTAATGGTTAGCGTCAAAGTCTCAACTTTTATTATCAAATATGATCACATTTGAATCAAGTAGGCACATTCGAAATTAGGATAAAATATCGCACTAACGTTGTTAAACGAACATAGTGAAAAAGCCTACCTACCCTGTAAAACCTACACTGTAAAAAAGCGACATAGGTACACGTATATGCCAAAATTCGGCTTATATGCAGGATGGCAAAAAAATAACTGCATTCCCGCTGCCAGTGAGTTCAAGTTACAGAAGTAATACTTCTAAGTAGTTATAGTAACGTTTAGTACATTACGCATTTTCAAAAACATCGACCCTTCTAAAACCTCCTATTCGGAATCCCAAAACGTCACAGACAACGTGACTGCAGTTTTGAGGAGAAGTATTATCAAACCGCGATTAGAATGAGATTCGAAAGTACTGATGACACAACAGTGTATACGTCAATCTAGGATATATTCATATATTCCTAGTTTAAGTGCCGAGACTTACAGACAATAGATTAACAACTTACTACATCTATAAACAATTCTTTTCTATGTAAATGAAGTGTCATTTGTTGTGTCAACAGTACTTTTCAATCCCTTTATGATTCCGGTTTGATAATAAATAAATACAATGAATAATTATTATAAATTAAATTTATTTCACAACTTACAATAGTAGTGATAATGACTGCATCAATCTAACCCAAACTTTTAGCTGGCATTAGTGTTTGTATTTGGATTAATTTTATCAACTAAATCAATCACAAGTGAAAAATGAAAATAACTCATAATACAATGTCGAAACAATATTTACAAAAGTTAGTTATTTTCGTCAACAGTTATAATTTAGTAAAATATTTTACAAATTCGCCCCTCTGGACTTGTCTTAGCTTAACAAAACCCGGAAGTTGGCCGAGTAGTACACAAGTTCCTAATAAATACAATTTTCATTGGTATTCATAATTGATTGATTACTTTGCATCGTCTTACATCCAAAGGTGCATTCAGACCAAACGAACATTGGCTATTCTAACCCCCCACTCTACGAAATTCGATCGTTACACGAAACGTGATTGCTTGATTTCGTAGAGCGGGGGATAGAACAGCGAATGCTCTTTTGGTCTGAATGCACCTCAACTTAATGTACACTCAACCAGAGGAAACCCAAGGCATTTCTGGAACCGTGTCAAAATGACAACTAGTACCTAAGAGATTTCATACAATTGCATTTATTTCTTTGACATGGTTCCTAAGTGCCCTAGCGTTGCAATTGGTTGACTGTAGCTACAGTTCAATGTAGAGAAAAAACGACGATAATGCTTACTACATTTGGCTCAACATTCAGTAGCGAGATTATCATATAAGTAGTTGCAATAATTTAGATACTCGAATGTTTCATATCCTCTTAAACCATACTCAATATAATCGCCACATGTGTACGAAAAACGTATAGGTGAAAAACTTAAGAAAGTCACCTGTTGTACGTGTGAGTGACGTATTCGAATAGAGAACACATATTTGAAATTAGTAACACAAACAAAACAAATGCCTATTCGAACACGTCACTCACACATACAACAGGTGACTTTATTAAGTTTTTCACCTTCCAGCGTAGTTAGGCCAAACAAAGAAGCTGTCTCAAGTTATTTGTAATTCGACGTTTTGGATTAACCTTTTCGATGGAATGTTTAGCGTTGAAAATTTCCGGATTAAATCCCGTTTCTTTCCATAAAGAGCTCGTTTTTTTCCTGTTTTTTTCGAAAAAAAAGAATGAAATTTTCCAGTTTAATTTTCAACTCTAAGCCAATGTAAATTAGGTCTAATTTCATCACTTATACCAGGAGGACGCTTTGCTACAGAGCAAAAGTCAATTGAAACAGATGGCAAGGAGTGACAGTGACATTGATTGTTTCCGAAAAAATCCGAAAAAAGCGAAGTTTTCATACATTCATTTTCAACGCTAGGCATGTTAAACACGAAAGCAGTCACTCAGACGCCATGTCACTGAAGTGTCACTGAATTTTAACTTTACGCACGTGCTATAAGGCATCTATTTATGTGTGGACGGTGACTTATTAATTCGTCTTTGGCGTTGGATCTGCGGTGCCAATATATTGGTAATTGGCGTATGAAAGGTTCACAATAACGGTTTTATGAAGCAAGATCCGAGTTTGTTTACTGGCTATGTGAATTGCGAGTGTCACCCTCCTTTATTGGGATCAAAGTTATGTCTTTATAGGTACTATACAGTAAATAGGTACGGAAAATTACTTCAGCTCGCCGGAAATATTTTTAATCGGATTAGTGTCAATACCACAAGGAATTCAGGTCGACTGTTACACTAAGTTAATTAACGAATACATAATTAATGGTTCGGTTTAAGGGACGGAGAGCCAAACGTATTGATTGACACACTTGCAACTTCTTGTAGGTTCGTGACTACGCTGTGCTGACTCGACATCACATTTAAATGCAAAAACTATTCACTGTCACATACTAAAACATACACAACCATTTTTTTATGCTTATTTCCAAAATACAGTTATCCCCAAATAGCTAATTGTATAATCTGTTTCGATACGTCACATAATGACGCTTTTTGTTCTATTTTTTAACAAAAATACTCTTCTCATTTCGATTAAAAAGAGTCAATCACGAGATAATATGCTAGCCCCATTGGGTCAAGTCTGTATTACACAATTTGCTACTTGAAAATATCTGTCCTTACTCGTCTTTCATGCATTACGTCAACGATGTAGGGATGTTTTGGAAACAAGCTTTCTAGAAGCTGCACCACCACACACATAACTGAGCATTAAAAAACCTTAATTCGTCGTAATAAGGTTTACAAATGGTCAGGTAATAGTGTCTATAACGGTACAGCAAAATCAGATATTTCACTATGCGACAAATTGATTAATCTCCTAAATAATAACCCTAACATGGTAAATAAGTTGTCTGAAAATAGCCGACATACGTTCTTGGAATTTAGATTGAACTTTTGGTATACGATGAATTCCTCAAATTGTTATATATTTACAAGTGTTTACATAATATATGTGACCTTAAGCTAATTATTAATAGTGGACAATAAGTGACTAATTATAAGGATAGCCCACGATGATACACAAAATAGTTATAAAAATAATGACATTGTACTCTATTGGTTGGAATTTATGTAGTGGAGTTGAGTCCAAGTCTAGTATCAATATTTTCGGATTTAAGACAATACAGTGTATACGTATTCTATAACAGTTTGTAGTTTGGTAAGCGCAATTAATGATGATATTGAAACGGGATTATTTCGACAGTATTTTTTGAGGACCTACATTCAAATAGTTTTCTGTGATTAGGATAATAGATACGTGCACAATGGTTTGTGCGATAATAGTTTCGAACACAATTTTCGTATTGGCACTGGAATTCTAGGGCAGGTATTCGCTCAGATACTAAAGGTGCGTTCAGACCAAAAGAGCATTCGCTGTTCTATCCCCCCCACTCTACGAAATTCGATCGTTACACAAAACGTGATTGGTTGATTTCGTAGAGCGGGGGATAGAACAGCGAATGCTCTTTTGGTCTGAACGCACCTTAACGATTACAATTAAATTGTTAGGTACCTCGAAAGATGAATGATCCCTACGAAACGAAGCGATTGTTTGATGGTCAACAGCAAATGCACGACTCACGAATATATTGCTAAGCATGAGCAAAACCTTGTAGTTGTACATAGCATTTATTTATTAAGTAATAATTACATACAAATGGGAGAGTGTAAGGTAACTAACCATTTATATTTTCACTTTAGTTTATTGATGACCTGACGATTTTGAAGTCTATTATCATTATAATTGCCATGACAACATTGATGGTAGTTTTCACATGTTTTCGGTTCATCAAATATGTTTAGTATTTACTAAATATGTTTGAAAATGCGTTTCATATGGAGAGTTGATGGCACTGGATCGAAACTAACATACGTCTAAGAGATACGTGACCATTCTTCCGTGGGTATGCCAGAATAGTTGCCGTACAATATATTCACATATCTATAATAACGTTAACTATATTCACATTATGACAGTTTAAGTAACAATACCTTAGCCTAGTCTAAAACTAGTCACAAATCCGTTGTCAGTACAGCCTGTATTTTTGTTAGGATCCATCGACTATTCTATTGAAGGGCGTTAATACTATCGAAATACAATTGGAACGATAATTACTGTGATGTTTACATTTACATTATTAACATAAACATTTTAATATTAAGTTGTTGGCAGTTAGATCAATTTCATTTAAAAATATGTTTTTTTTTTCTACGGGCATTTTTATATTTAGTCTAGAATAGTGAATGACGTGGGAAAAATCATTTACTATTGGGTTTACACCGTATTAACAGTAGTTACATTTTCAGATTCTAATGCTAGAACCCCGAACTCTTACTTGGTATCATCATCGTCAACTTTAAGTAGGTGTATTATACAGAAGAAAATGTTAAATAACTCATAAAAATAAAAGACACAAACAATTGTTATTCATGCACGTCTCAAAATGATTTGATTTTTAATTTTACAGTACCATAAATATATGTACACAGTCAAAACATACAATTTACTTCAGCAGCTTTATTAAAAGGTTGTTTTCTAAACGCGCCATTGGTTGAAAATATATTTTTCTCGGGGAATTTTTTGACACACAGTTTTTTAAAAAATGCCAAGAGAGGCCGGGGTAAAACAGTTGCCGACAAGTCACCTTCAAACTAGAGCAGGAATTCCTCCCGGTGCAATTGAGTCGCTGATGGTTGTTTGGGGGCGCGCGCTCATAGACGACTGGGAGCCACCGAGATGGCGTAGGTCTTCAGTAAGCAGCGAGTTTTGTGGCAGTGTCAGTGTTGGAACACCAAAAGTTTTTAAAAATGTTGCCTAGAGAGGCCGGGGTAAAACAGTCACCGGCAAGTCACCTTTAAACTATGGAGCAAGAGTTTCTCCCGGTACAATTGAGCCGCTGGTGGTTGTGTTTGGAGGCGCGCGCTCGAAGACGACTGGAGGCCACCGAGATGGCGTAGGACTTCCGTAAGCAGCGAGTTTTGTGGCAGTGTCATTAAATGTTTTCAGTCCCTGATTTTGTACAACCAAAAGTTTTTAAAAATTTTGCCAAGAGAGGCCGGGGTAAAAGTCACCGACAAGTCACCTTTAAACTATGGAGCAAGAGTTTCTCCCGGTACAATTGAGCCGCTGGTGGTTGTGTTTGGAGGCCCGCGCTCGCAGACGACTGGGGGCTGCGGAGATGGCGTAGGACTTGAGGTGGGACTTGAGAGCTGTGGGGAGGGGAAGTCGCTCGAGGCCGTACACTGACGTGCGCGCCACTATCGCCCGGCAGCAGAGCTCTTGGAGGCTTAGGACTGCGGACAAATGGTGGAGCAGTGTGTTTAAACATTTTTTTTTTAATATTTTTAAATTATCAAAGTAAGTCCTATGAAATTTATCAGAAATATGTGTGGTGGGTTCAATTTGCTTTGAAAATAAGTTAAATAAGTAATATGTACTTGATAGTGAATAAAATAGGACATACTAATGAGAAGCGATTAGAGCCAACGTCTTATTTGGATGCTGTTTTGCAATAATGTGTCAACCCACATCAATTTGTCAATTAAAACTCAATTCTATAAATTACTAATTAAAGTTGACATTTTATTGAAAAATGGATGTGGGTTGACGCATTATTGCAAAACGGCATCCATTTACTCTTCGTGTTGAAGATATGTGGATAATTATATAGCAATCCCGTGTGTTTAAGTCGCACAGAAGGCTTACTGCGAAGAACGCCACGTGGTTCTCACCTTTATTGCTCCTCCAGAGCCGCTCCATGCCGTTCCTGTGCAGCGCCATCCGCGACAGCTCGCAGAAGCTCTCCCGTATGTTGAAGTCGCACAGAGGGCTCACTTCGAAGAACGCCACGTGGTTCTCACCTTTATTGCTCCTCCAGAGCCGCTCCATGCCGTTCCTGTGCAGCGCCATCCGCGACAGCTCGCGGAAGCTCTCCCGTATGTTGAAGTCGCACAGAGGGCTCACTTCGAAGAACGCCATATGGTTCTCACCTTTATTGCTCCTCCAGAGCCGCTCCATGCCGTTCCTGTGCAGCGCCATCCGCGACAGCTCGCAGAAGCTCTCCCGTATGTTGAAGTCGCACAGAGGGCTCACTTCGAAGAACGCCACGTGGTTCTCACCTTTATTGCTCCTCCAGAGCCGCTCCATGCCGTTCCTGTGCAGCGCCATCCGCGACAGCTCGCGGAAGCTCTCCCGTATGTTGAAGTCGCACAGAGGGCTCACTTCGAAGAACGCCATATGGTTCTCACCTTTATTGCTCCTCCAGAGCCGCTCCATGCCGTTCCTGTGCAGCGCCATCCGCGACAGCTCGCAGAAGCTCTCCCGTATGTTGAAGTCGCACAGAGGGCTCACTTCGAAGAACGCCACGTGGTTCTCACCTTTATTGCTCCTCCAGAGCCGCTCCATGCCGTTCCTGTGCAGCGCCATCCGCGACAGCTCGCGGAAGCTCTCCCGTATGTTGAAGTCGCACAGAGGGCTCACTTCGAAGAACGCCATATGGTTCTCACCTTTATTGCTCCTCCAGAGCCGCTCCATGCCGTTCCTGTGCAGCGCCATCCGCGACAGCTCGCAGAAGCTCTCCCGTATGTTGAAGTCGCACAGCGGGCTCACTTCGAAGAACGCCACGTGGTTCTCACCTTTATTGCTCCTCCAGAGCCGCTCCATGCCGTTCCTGTGCAGTGCCATCCGCGACAGCTCGCAGAAGCTCTCTCGTATGTTGAAGTCGCACAGAGGGCTCACTTCGAAGAACGCCACGTGGTTCTCACCTTTATTGCTCCTCCAGAGCCGCTCCATGCCGTTCCTGTGCAGCGCCATCCGCGACAGCTCGCAGAAGCTCTCCCGTATGTTGAAGTCGCACAGCGGGCTCACTTCGAAGAACGCCACGTGGTTCTCACCTTTATTGCTCCTCCAGAGCCGCTCCATGCCGTTCCTGTGCAGCGCCATCCGCGACAGCTCGCAGAAGCTCTCCCGTATGTTGAAGTCGCACAGAGGGCTCACTTCGAAGAACGCCACGTGGTTCTCACCTTTATTGCTCCTCCAGAGCCGCTCCATGCCGTTCCTGTGCAGCGCCATCCGCGACAGCTCGCAGAAGCTCTCCCGTATGTTGAAGTCGCACAGAGGGCTCACTTCGAAGAACGCCATATGGTTCTTGGCGGCGTACATCTCTGCGTCTCGCTCTTGCACTTGGCGCTTGAACGCGAGATGTAGGCGGTTGCCGACTAGAACTTTAGGCACGCCGGGTGCGTGCTGGAAACAAAATTTTTAGTGTAGTAATTATACGTTTCAATTTAAAATATTATCTAATTATGTCTTTTGGTCAGTGTGAGTACCATCAGTCGAAAATACGATCTACCACTTTTCGACTCTATTCTTCAAATCTTGTTTTTAAGGCGTACTAATCCTACGCGCACTTGTGGCAAATAAATAAATTTGCAATTTCGTGGGTACATACTTTGGCACATTCTGGACAACTGAGTGGATAAGGAATGAAAATACAGATTGTCTCCTAAAGCTCAAATATACCTACTTATAATATTATTGGAGAAAAAGTTAAAAACAAAAACACTCAAGATAAAAGACGATAAGGAAAATAAAGAAATTATATCGTATTCAATAAAAAAAACTAGGTATTCTTATTTACTGAAACGAAAGCAAATATAAAATCGAAATTAGACACTGATTACTAGTATTATTTATATGTAGTTTCCGCCAACACAAATACAGTTTACCTGAAGAATTAACAGAAGCACGTACCTAATACAACCTAATAAAATAACTTAAAACAGAACAACGAATGGTTCACTGCTTCTGTTCGATAGGTTGCCGCCGCTGTTAAAAGACACAGACTGATTATTTATAACGGTTGAATGTTGAATGCAATGTTTGATAATTACTGATCTATTGTAGAGCTAACAGGGTAATTGCACTCTTAATAGTATTTACAGTGATAGCTAATAGCATAGATAGTCAATAACAAACACGTCTGTTTCCAACTTTCCAGTAATGTCCACAATGTTCGATTCGAATTAGTTATTTATATTCACAATTTTATAAGCAACAAATAAATAATTACACGGTAACGATACGGTGCGGTAAGCCGATATTTTTTATCGGCAATAAGATTAAATTATACAGAGAAGAAAGCGCGATATTTTTATGCAAATGTTTTGAGTTTAACTAATTGTAAACAAATTCCAGAATGCGTACGACAGCTCTTTCCACGCGAATGCCAATTTACTTGTTGTTCCCGTTTTATCGCGTACGCTATTTATAGCTACCTCACAATAAGACCTAATTTAGTGTAATTTAAATCATCTTTGCGATTAAAATGTTAATAAAATAATAGTTAATTAAATGATAGAGGTATCTTTTGAATATAATACTATAACACCTATGTCACCTATACATATTGAGTGCTTTAGTAACTATATAGTAATTAGTAATGGCCGTTTCATTTTATAAAAAAATACATAGGTTTCGGTACTATAATTCCGTGTAGGTAACTACTTGATTAAATCAGGTATCAAATAAATTCAGTTTTGTGCATATTTATAAACCGAATTGTATTTTTTAAGTACATCAATTCATTCTACAGCTGGAAATATTAGGGAAATCTAAAATCATTATTTACTTATCGATCTTATTAATTTTAGACTACTCGTGTCGCATTAAATCGTCGGACTTTGTTGGCTAAATTTAATTGCATGGGAAGTTTCTGTAATGTTGATTAATCTATCAAGTGTGGTTGGTGCTGCGTGCTGGCCCTTAAATTGTAGTAGCATATAATACTATTGAAGGCGATATTAGTACTATTCGCGCCTACGAATTATAACTGTACAATCACACAAACCCAGTCTAGTATGGGACAGCTACACTTGCAGACTTCACAACTTACCCTTTCCACTTCCTCCAGCCACCTGTCAATACTGTCGAAGGACCACTTGTTGGTAATGTCGTACACGAGGAGTATGCCCTGCGCGCCGCGGGAGTACGACCGGATGATCGTGCAGAACCGCCCTTGCCCCGACGTGTCCCATAACTGGAGCTTCACTCGCTTGCCATCGAGGAGAATTGTTGTTGTTTTGTATGCTATAAAAAATACTTGAGATAAGAAAATAACAATTGAACGATCGACACGCACTTGTCGTACCCGTGAAACGCAACGAAGTAATGTAACTATTTTCATGGAGCGTAAGTTTTATAATGAATAGAAAAGAACACTCAAGATTCTGGAATAAATATGCATGAGTTGAGAAAATGTAAGACTGAAGAACCACTTATTATTATATATTCTTGTCTATACATTACTAGGGCTGGCAGGTTTATTATTCGTATGTAATACCAACTAACCCAATACCTAGTTTAGAAACAAACAATGACTATGAGATTGTGAGAGATTAGTCACAACCTAATAACTCTTATAAGGCATGAAACAATGCTATGTGTCACCTAGAGTTTGTTTCTGTTGCGATAATGAGATCTGATTGATGATTAACCTGAATTATATCAACTGCTCAAAATAGGAATGTCAAACATTCCTGTGTGGTCTATAATTACTAGGCTTTGGTTAATACTTAGGTAGGTCATGATGTAACCCAGATATTTTCACTTAACATAAACAAAAATGGTTTTATCACCACTGATTCACAAAACTTTATCAACCTGGGTAATACATACACATTGCACAAAAATATTTATATCCATTGATATAAACAAACATATTAACTAAAAAAACCGAGTCGGACTCGCTCGCGAAGGGTTCCGTACCATTATCAATTTATTATTTAAAAAATACAGTTAAATCAACCTACCTCAAAAACTATAGGAGATAATTTAATCAAACCAAAAATCGTTCATAGAGTTTATTAATGTGCATTACATATATTTTTTTTAGAATTTTATATCGCGTAGTTTAAAAAATAGAGGGGGGGGGACACGTTTTTCAGACTTTGAGAGCTGATATCTCGAAAACGATTTGCATAAATAAAAATGAGATTTAAAGGCCTTCATATCATTTTCAAAGACCTTTCTATTAATACCCCACACGCTTATATACAACAAAAAAAAATTCTATCCCTCAGTTACATGTATGGAGGGCCCCCACCCCAATGGTTTTTTTACAATTTAGTATCATAATCCTGTAGAGGTTCATACAACACATATCCTTACCAAATTTCGTTACTGTAGCATTTATAGTTTCAGAGTAAATCGGCTGTGACAGACAGACAGACGGAACCCTAAAAACCGCAATCAAAAATACAAAATAACTTTTTTTAAATCAACTAGTTTAAATTTTTAAATTTAAGATAGGTATGCCTGGTTGTGTTTGCAAAATATGCAATCTACCCAAGTGTTTGACGTCTCTCGTATATCTATAAATAAATCTTTTGTAGTTAATGGTTTAATGGATTGCAAAATCTTACCACTTCCACTACAAAATGGTGAATCAGCAGAACCATCCTCTAGATCTTGAAGTATTTCCTGCTTGCCTACATCGGAGTCCCCCACCAGTAGCACTTTTAGAAGATAGTCGTAGGACTTGGGGGCTGCTGGTGGCCTCCCTATGTAACAAACAATAATAGACAAATCTGTAAATAACCTGAACATGATCTGTGGAAGTTACTGAACACAGGGTCACAGTCAGGAGTAGAAGCAAGTTGTTAAGTGATCTGATTTCTATAAAGATTTTGAAGTTTTCTTTGAACACTCATACACACTCACTTAGCTATTGTATTTTTCTTATAATCTCCATAATATAAATACATGATATGGTTGGTTTGCTGCAAAAATGCATACCAAAGAAAAAAACAGAAATTATATGATTAATCTCACGTACATTCCTCTATTCACAAAATAACCAAATAAAAAAAGGTCTTAAAAGGTAAATATTACAGGTATGTAAAACAATTATATTGTATGCATTGGTTTGTGAAATATCATGGAAATAAGTAATATAACATACACAATTCTCACACTATTCTACCTTCACAAGCAACTGATTTCACTACCAAAAGGCCCATAAATAAATAGTGAAACTATTGTAAATAAATGTGTATTAGTAAAAAGTATTAGCCTTATTTACTGTTGTTGTTTGAAAATATTTTGTAAAATTCTATTTTCCAAAATTCAAACAATGATTGTACACTCTGGTAATTAAAAAAAAAATCTAGACTACATGGGCTGTGTGACCACAAAATGAGTCTAAAATATTTTCATAATCTGGGATTTCTACTGCAGTGCGTATTTTTTTCTGAAAAATTGACAATCTTGGACTAGACCTTGGGGGTCTTAGTGTGGTAGCAATTTTATCATGTTACAACCTGGTGAATCCCTATCTGGTACTTTGTTTATATAAAAAATAAAAAGTTTGGACATAGGTACCTGAGATTTGCTTCATCTAATAAAAATATAATTCAAAATACTAATGAATCCACATTTTTAATAGTAATTGTTTACAATTTCACAGATAATCAGATACATGATAACCCTGAGTACAAACAATCAATGATTATTGCAAAAAATATATAATGAATTGCTATATCAGATGTATCATGTAAAAATAAAATAAAAATGCATTGATTACCCTGATTAGCAACCAGGATTGCACCTACTTCTGGCTACCAGGAAATGCATTTTTTTTGAAGGGTTTACCTGTCCTCTGATGATGAGAGCGAGGCAATGTCGTACTCCCATTCTGAGCGACCTGCCCCGTCGCCTGCTGGGGTGCTGCTACCATCCCTGTCGTCGTGAACATACTTCTGACACTGGCCTGATCTCCAGGTGGTCTTTACCACACGCAAATGTATACATAATACTGACGAATTAGTCCTTCGCGTTATCCATCAAGGTCTTTAACTTATAACACTAAAAGTCAACCACTCCGACCTGTCGATAAACACAAGAATTCACTTTTTGTTTCACATGCCAACCAAAATACGTATGTTCGGGTACACAAGGTCGGCCTGATTAAAGTTTACGTTTTTATATCCATATGTACAGTTGTTTCCAGCGAATTCAATAACTGTTGCTAGTCTGAGGCATAATTGCTATTCCAATTATGTTTAATTGGGATTAGCGACACAAAAACAACTCAATATACAAGAAAAATATGACGATGAATGAATGAAAGAAAATTAGACTTTGCCACAGATAAAATAGAAAATTTGAAGGTTATTTATATGGAATTATCTATTACTATCGATTTTATTCTTTAACTGTTCATTTTAATTTTTGTAATAAAACCAACGTATTATTTATCAAGACGATAATAATAATAATATTTTGTACGTAATCAAAAACACGACTTCTTGAGTTGATCTCAAAATAATTTCGGTTTTTTCCGATACGAACATCACTATGACTTTATTATGGGGTGTTTACACGTGACAACATGTCGTTACAATACATTTAAAACGGAATACACGAGGTGACTGAGTAATAACCAAGTAATAACATAAATGAGGACCAGAAATAGGATTGGGATTTACGTTGCCAGAAAAAATCCCCCCATTAATAATTATTTATCTACAGGAATATCATAATTTCCCTGTTATGTATTCAGAAGCGGTAATGTAATGACCTATATTAAGAGACCGGTGTCTGTGGCTGTATCATAATGTTAACATTAAAGTACAGGCAGAGTACAGTGCATCATAATGTCGACATTAAAGTATCGTCGTCATGATATTAATTTTAACATTATGAAGTCAACTTCTTTTTGTTGTTTTTTTTTTCAATAAATATTTATTGTAGGATATCCTTACCAAAGAATATCCTTACTCAAATTGAGTGATTTCAACTGATTTTAATTTTTATATTTAGAGGTAATTACTTAGTGGATATCAATGAAAATAAAGGTAAATTGTCATTCTAAACTAATGATATGGATGTAGATAAAGTTATGTATGTGACTGTACATAATTAGGCATTAAACACTCGTGTGATCTTATTATGAAACTCGCCTACGGCTCGTTTCATAAAACCACACTCATGTTTAATGCCTCTTATTATGCGCCAGCCACATAAAAGCCTAAATTTTATCAATACAATATTTAAATTTCATAATGCACTATGCGAGAAAAAAATAGTCAATGTCAATAGTATCTTATACCACAAAGGCCACAAAAAAATTTGATGGTGACTGTACCAACTAAACCGTGCAGAAATGTATGTACTTAGGTACAAAACGAGTTCCTGAACGGGTGCAGAAAAGTATCACCTTCAGTGCAAAGTTTACCATTAAAAGCGTACTTCCTGGGCATATGCATTGGAAAAGAATATTTCATTACAGACATATTGTAAGTATGCGGTAATGGTATACCAAAGAATATATGGGTAATACACTGACAAGATATCGCTTGCAATTTGATCATTAATACTGGATAAGTAGGCGCAATGAAGACCCTTAGAGTTCTGACACTTCTGATTTTGCTGTGGCCGATATCGATATGCCCATAATTTTCGCGGTAGACTTTATAAATTGGAGGTTCCACGGAAAAAACATGTCCAATACTTAAAAAAATCAGGACAAATTCACAACCTTATTCTGTTAAAAGTAAAGTGGTTTTCCTTCTGTAATTTGAATTGACTAGACATGTTCTCTCCGTGGACCCTTCAATTATCATTTGTAGAAAGGTTATCAAATTTAACTCTTATGCTGAAGAGAATTAGCAAGTAGTAGTAGTAGTAGCCGAGTGTGCCGCGTTGTGAGTGAATTGCCGCGGCAACTCGATCAGTGTAGACATGCCTCATCTGAGGCCCGAGCCCTGAGGCAGTGCAGTGAGCAAGATTCAATGTTGATACGGCTAATCAGATTTAACACTTATCTATGGCTTGTTTGCTAGTCCTTTAGTTTAGGTCAATCCATCAGTCAGATACTTTGATTTGAAAGATGTGTTGCAAATATCAATTTCAAATATGTAGTGTTATGAGTAAAAAAATAGAAACAATACGAGAATTAATTTGAGTAACGCTTTATTTGATGAAATGATCTGACAACGTCATACAACAAACAATAGAGATTCTGTACAATACAGACTTATCAGACATACGTACAAAGAAACTACATTATATCAAGGCACTTTCTCTTACAACTAGACATGATAATCTGCGATTTCGTAAAGATATACAATTAAAATACGAGTAAAATTAGTACACTTCATTGTATACACAGGCTTATAACGTTATGTATAACAATAATCAAGGAACTTTAATGGAATGGCATATGCACTTTAACTACATATATTATTTACTGCGCAGAATATTTCGTACCGCGAATTTAATCATACACACACACATGTTGCGATATATTTTCGCAAAAATCCTATATCACGCGCACTGCGCCGCGTTAGCATATTGAAACCTCTTGATTGAATACTCAGAAGTTGCCAATAGTGAACTAATTAAGATTAAAATTAGTATTTCTCCAGACCCGGTAAGGGGAATGATCTGCTGTAGTTTTCGATTTCTTCTTTGAGCTTCTGAACTTTGGATTTAACTTCGCTGTTTTCTTCAATGACCTTGTTGTAGTCGGCTAGCTTGGGACCGGATATTTTCGTGATCTCCTGTGCTAGTTTGAGGGCTTTGTCAATGTAATCTACTACACGGTCCATGTCCGCCTCCTTGAAGCCTCTAGTAGTAAGGGCAGGGGTACCTGAAAATATGAATAGATTTAGTAAGCTATGGGGTCCAGTCAATAAAATAATCGATCTCTATGCGAATGGGTTGAGTGTAGGCAGTTCAAATCTTTTGGACGCTCCACGGATGAGCCACTTAGGCTTTACGCTTGTCCAGAGTGTCTCTCGTGTGGCGGTGCCGGTGAGGCGTGTAATCTTACAACAAATCTTTTCTCTTGTTATTAAACTTTTTTTCATCACACTTGCTGTCTAAGCGCGCCATTGCTTGCATGCGTAGCGGGAGTAATAGAAACGTGAAATTCCCTAGGGATTAATAAAAATGTCAGTACGTCATTTAATAATATTTTGTCTTAAATTTTTTTTTTGTTGGCAAGTGTGATGAAAAACATTGTATGCATCACGGTCGGTAAGCAGAATACTAACTCGACTTATTAAAACAAGTTATTAACACTCTCGTTAGTGATTCCGTACTTACCTCCCTTGAAGCACAATGTACTATTTATATTCAGGTAGTAATGACGCCGTCGTACTTTCATTAGTAATTACGCTTACCGAGCCGAATCCCGCTAGGATTGAGCGCGCTCTTGTCTCCCGGCACGGTGTTCTTGTTGCAGGCTATACTGCACAGCTCCAATATCCTCTCAGTTAGAGCTCTGGTCTCCCTATACGTCCACAAGGGTGGGGTGCACATAGTTGCCGCCCTAATTTTTTAAATAATCACTTACCGAGCCGAATCCCGCTAGGGTTGAGCGCGCTCTTGTCTCCCGGCACAGTGTTCTTGTTATAAGCTATACTGCACAGCTCCAATATCCTCTCTGCTCGGGCTCGTGCCCTATACGTCCACAAGGGTGGGGTGCACATAGTACCCGCCCTAATTTTTTAAATAATCACTTACCGAGCCGAATCCCGCTAGGGTTGAGCGCGCTCTTGTCTCCGGGCACTGTATTCTTGTTGCAGGCTATACTGCACAGCTCCAGTATCCTCTCAGCTCGGGCTCCGGTCTCCCTATACGTCCACAAGGGTGGGGTACACATAGTTGCCCCCTAATTTTTTAAATAATCACTTACCGAGCCGAATCCCGCTAGGGTTGAGCGCGCTCTTGTCTCCCGGCACGGTGTTCTTGTTGCAGGCTATACTGCACAGCTCCAGTATCCTCTCAGCTCGGGCCCCGGTCTCCCTATACGTCCACAAGGGTGGGGTGCACATAGTTGCCGCCCTAATTTTTTAAATAATCACTTACCGAGCCGAATCCCGCTAGGATTTAGCGCGCTCTTGTCTCCCGGCACAGTGTTCTTGTTATAAGCTATACTGCACAGCTCCAGTATCCTCTCAGCTCGGGCTCCGGTCTCCCTATACGTCCACAAGGGTGGGGTGCACATAGTTGCCACCCTAATTGTTTAAATAATCACTTACCGAGCCGAATCCCGCTAGGGTTGAGCGCGCCCTAGTCTCCCGTCAGTGTTCTTGTTATAAGCTATACTGCACAGCTCCAATATCCTCTCAGCTCGGGCTTCGGTGTCCCTATACGTCCACAAGGGTGGGGTGCACATAGTTGCCACCCTAATTTTTTAAATAATCACTTACCGAGCCGAATCCCGCTAGGGTTGAGCGCGCTCTTGTCTCCGGGCACTGTATTCTTGTTGCAGGCTATACTGCACAGCTCCAATATCCTAGCTCGGGCTCCGGTCTCCCTATATGTCCACAAGGGTGGGATGCACATAGTACCCGCCCTAATTGTTTAAATAATCACTTACCGAGCCGAATCCCGCTAGGGTTGAGCGCGCTCTTGTCTCCGGGCACTGTATTCTTGTTGCAGGCTATACTGCACAGCTCCAGTATCCTCTCAGCTCGGGCTCCGGTCTCCCTATACGTCCACAAGGGTGGGGTGCACATAGTTGCCGCCCTAATTTTTTAAATAATCACTTACCGAGCCGAATCCCACTAGGGTTGAGCGCGCTCTTGTCTCCCGGCACTGTATTCTTGTTGCAGGCTATACTGCACAGCTCCAGTATCCTCTCAGCTCGGGCTCCGGTCTCCCTATACGTCCACAAGGGTGGGGTGCACATAGTTGCCGCCCTAATTTTTTAAATAATCACTTACCGAGCCGAATCCCGCTAGGGTTGAGCGCGCTCTTGTCTCCGGGCACTGTATTCTTGTTGCAGGCTATACTGCACAGCTCCAGTATCCTCTCAGCTCGGGCTCCAGTCTCCCTATACGTCAACTATGGTGGGGTGCACATAGTACCCGCCCTAATTGTTTAAATAATCACTTACCGAGCCGAATCCCGCTAGGGTTGAGCGCGCTCTTGTCTCCGGGCACTGTATTCTTGTTGCAGGCTATACTGCACAGCTCCAGTATCCTCTCAGCTCGGGCCCCGGTGAGGCCGGCACCCCTCACGTCTACAAGTGCGAGATGCACGTCGGTGCCGCCGGTCGCGATGTCGTAGCCGCGGGACACCAGCCCGGAGCAGAGGCGTTGAGCGTTCTTTATCACCTGCAATGAGTTCGGAGTTATCAAACAGCTTAAAAAAAGGAGGTTCTCAATTCGACTGTATGTTTTTTTATGTTTGTTACATCAGAACTTCCGACTGGGTGAACCAATTTTGATGATTCTTTTTGTATTTGAAAGCTGATGCTTACCGATTGGTCCCATATTAATTTGGTCCAGTTCTGACAATGGCATCCATGAGAAAATCATATAAAGTAAAACTACCCAACTAGTCCAAAAGCTCCCAACTATGGTCCAAAACTAAGTAAAATATCTTCGATTTAGTGTAATTATTACATTATTGACTTAGTTGTTACACAAAGTTTCCTCATTAACGATTTAAAAAATTAGATAAAACTGAAGTAAAAGATTTCCATTGATGCTTAATTACGAGTTGAACTAGTGGACCATAGTTGTAGTAGTGGACTATAGTTGTATGGTTTTACGGTAAGTCAAAAACAAATAACTGAATATCATGCCAACCAATATTAATTATTCTTTTTTTAACCAACTCCAAAACAAACGGATATGGCATCAAATTGTGGTAAAAGCTACCCACAATTAGTTTTCTGATTAATTGCATTTCAGGTTCAATCAAGTTGTTGATTTCATTAAATATCAGACGACATAAAACGTTACCTGTTTCTGATACTCTACAAATTCAGGTGTCTGAGCCTGTTTCATGGCCGTGGCGATGGCGGCAATGGCGTGATTGTGTGGCCCGCCTTGCAAACCTATAATTAAACAGATTTCAGGATCATTAATTTGTTTACATAGGTACTTAAACCAATAAGCTTAGCTTAATTAAGATTTTCGTGAAGTAATATTCTTCACGAAAATCGTGAAGCTTTGGGATAAAACGCAAATTATCTCACTGGTTTTGAAAAATCATGAACTGGTTACCCAAGCGGTGCAGGTGCATTCCACGAGAAAGTCTACTTTGTCGGAGACGTGACGGCTATGACAGCTACCTTAGAAATATATATGGAAACTGCGAAAATGTTCTATCAAGACAAACAACAAGTAATAAAGTTATGATCAGAGATCGGACAAATGTGCGTCATTGTTCGCAATAATATGGAGATGGCTCCAAAATTGATTAAATGAATAATTTCTTGAAATTTGATTTCGAAGGTTTCTATTCACAAAGGTTTTCATACTGGTGTCAAATATGTAATTTTCTGAAAATTATTAAATCATTAATTATTCAATCAACTTTAGAGTCACGTCCATGTTATTGCGAACAATGACGCACATTTGTCCGATCTCTGATTATGATACACCAAAATCTGTATTCCTAACTTTCTTAGAAGTAGGCTAAAAACGGTGTCACGTACCCGACATTGTCATGGAATGTACCTGCAATGGAAAGTTATTCGAATTACCTGGGAACACAGCCTGGTTGATTTTGGACTCGAAGTCATAGAGCACTTTGTCGCCGTTGGGCTTGACGGAGCGCACGCCCTTGCGGAAAAAGATGACACCCGCGCGAGGCCCGCGGAGCGTCTTGTGGGTCGTCGTCGTCACTATGTCGCATTGCTCGAACGGGCTTGGGATGACACCTGCGAATAATAATATATGCCTTTTAACGGCGTGTCCTAAGTCGCAGGCTGCTGACAGCCGTATAAATAAATCTCCTTGTTTTTTTACTCACGTGGGAATAGTAAAACAACTTGCTCGCTCGTCTCTGGCACGGTCGCCATGTACGATGCGTGGGTTGTTTGTCCCTTTCCGTCTTATAGAAATATTGATAAGACGAAATGAGACAAACAATACTTATCGGTTTGCTAAGATAGGAAGTGTTTATGAATAGAGTTAGCATATTATTAAACGAGTAAGGCAGTAAATAAAGATACGTAGACCTACGTTGTTTGACTCGATATTTTGCTGGCGCCTGCCCAGCACCGTACATGGCGACCTTGCCATGGATTGCTAAGTTCGGAGACGATTTGATTTTGATTGAATAAGGGGGTAAACATATAACTATGTATACTTGTCTTTATCTACTACATAACACTAGCTACAATACATAGTAATCATACTATAAATAACTAAGTAACCTATGTCATGACGACCCTTTGCCGAGTTTGCTTGTCTTATCTAGTCTAGGCTTGAAAACTAGTTAACTTGACTAGTAGAATATATGTTTATTGTTTATAGGTGGCACAGTATTAGGGCGATTGTGCACCACAATGAATTTTACTGTCCGGCAGACCGAGTTTTCATGGTCCGATATGGCATGAAAAAAACGCATGATTGGCTTGTGCACTTGTCCGTCTTTTTACTCGGAGGTGCATTCTTTTACCGTCCGGTAGTCCGGTTTTTTACGGTTCAATTTTGTAAAATCGGACTATCGGGGACGGTAAAAGTCAGTGCAATTCCGGACGCAGTGCACAAGCATTAACAAGTTTTTCATAGCTGTCATCTCGGATCGGAAAAATACTGTCCGGAATGGGGAAAAGTAAAATGTCGGACGGTAAAATTACGTATAGTGCACAAGCTACCATACTCGTATACATTTAATGGCGTGGCATATCGGACCTTAAAAAACCGGACTACCGGACGGTAAAAGTCAGTGTAGTGCACAAACGCCCTTACTGGCAAAAGACCTGCACTACGACTTTTGGTTGAAAGATATTGCATTTACTGTGGTGATAAAACAGCGTGCAGCGTGTTATGTCTTTCATCGATATTATTGATATCAGTTTATGACGAATCATAAAGTCCGTAAAATAAAATAAATAAAAAACGGCCATAGTGTGTTGGGAAGACAAGAGGAAAAATTTTACAATAGGCATTATCAATGCGTTGATTAAAACTGAACTAAAAATAAAAAGTTGTTTTTTAATTTATTACGGCTTATCAATCATAGAGGTCAAACAACTATTATGGAAACTAGTTTCGTGAGGTAAAATGTTTTCACATTACGTGATCTACAAAAGTAATAAATAATCAACACCGAATACTTATATCTTCGGGTCTATTTGAGAGATAAACATGACACAATCATCTTAAACTGACATGGTCATTTACATTATTTGTACGGTTTAAAAACGTATGCATTTAGATTGCGGATAGTGGTTATGTTTGTGTCACTGGGCGAAAAATGCGACTTAGATACAGAATACAGTGCGCGGATAGACCACAAATTAGACTCATCTCATCACATCAGTTACTCAGTGAAGATGGCATTTGAAACAGTGCCGAAATACAAATTTACGTATCAAATCTCACGTTTATTTACTTGACTCATCTGCAGCCACCAATCGTAAGATAGCTTAGGATTCGCGTATCTCATGCCCGATATAGATCGGGATATGATCGGATATGAACTATATATATAAATCTCATCAGCGATGATGAGTCGCGGTCTCTGCTAGCTGTCGATGAGATCGGTCTTCAGTGCCGCCTGTGAAGTAACTAAAGTCTCATGAAGTGTTTACTCACCCGCAGCAACAAATCGTGAGATATGAGCAATATCGGGCATGAGATACACGCCGTTCTCTTCGGCGATTATGTGCCGTAGTCTTTGCCAGCTTGTAGTCGATCAGACCGATCTTCAAGGCCACCTGTGTTGTGATTAGAATGTCTCATGAAGTGTTTACTCACCCGCAGCAACAAATCGTGAGATATGAGCAATATCGGGCATGAGATACACGCCGTTCTCTTCGGCGATTATGTGCCGTAGTCTTTGCCAGCTTGTAGTCGATCAGACCGATCTTCAAGGCCACCTGTGTTGTGATTAGAATGTCTCATGAAGTGTTTACTCACCCGCAGCAACAAATCGTGAGATATGAGCAATATCGGGCATGAGATACACGCCGTTCTCTTCGGCGATTATGTGCCGTAGTCTTTGCCAGCTTGTAGTCGATCAGACCGATCTTCAAGGCCACCTGTGTTGTGATTAGAATGTCTCATGAAGAGTTTACTCACCCGCAGCAACCAATCCTGAGATATGAGCCATATCAGCCATGAGGTACGCGCCATTCTCGTCGGCGATGATGAGGTGCGGTCTCTGCTAGCTGTCGATCAGACCAGTTTCAGGGCCGCCTGTTATGTGACTAGAATGTCTCATGAACCCACAGCAACCAATCCTGAGATATGCGCCATATCGGCTATGAGGTACGCGCCGTTCTCTTTGGCGATTATATGCTAGTTGTAGTCGTAGTCTTTGCTAGCTTATAGTCGATCAGACCGGTCTTCAGGACCACCTGTGTTGTGATTAGAATGTCTCATGAAGAGTTTACTCACCCGCAGCGACCAATCCTGAGATATGAGCCATATCGGCCATGAGGTACGCGCCATTTTCGTCGGCGATCTGTCGGAATCGCTTGTAGTCGAGGCAGCGCGCGTAGCACGAGATGCCCGCGATGATGAGTCGCGGCTTGAACAGCCGGGCGGTCTCTGCGAGCTTGTCGTAGTCGATCAGACCAGTCTTTGGGTCCACCTGTAACGAATATGGTTTTGAATAATCTAATATTTAGGGCCTTGCATTGTAAATTCAATACCTATTAAAATGCTTTGGGAGGATACTTTTAACCTCCGATTTAAAGAAATGGATTCACCGTCTCGTATAAGTCCAGTCCATTGAGTCGATTTCGAGACAATGAAATAAAATTCTGTTGTTTTCATCTTAAGGTTCAGCCTAAATAATCGTCCTGGCATATATGGGATCACAAACTAAATTTGGTACTATTTCATACAAAACTCTAAAAACATTATTTTAATACATATATTGCTTTTCTATATTACCTCTATTTCAATTTCATAATGAACTAATTGGTACTTCTACCTATTGTGTGGAAAAAAACATGTTACTTTGTAAATCACGATAATTTAATATTGATAATAAAAAAATCGTATGCTGGTTGTGCGTTTATTTGTTTGCGCGCAGAGGAGCCCGCTTTACGTGTTATCTTCCAGACTCATGACGTACATTCTACATGAACTATGAACCCTCGAAATACATGTAACCTGCATAATCTAACAGTATTTTTATTCTTTTATTCAAGCACACTAAACTAATGAAATGAATGAATAAAACTATGGATTCTAGTTTAACTGTGATCTGGTTTTACTTTCTCAATATTCCCCAAAATACCCATGTATTTTATTTTATTACATTTATGTGACTAGCAGCAGGCATGATAAAATAGGTCACTGTTCATACAAGCAGGTCATGCTATTGCTATGCTATTATTACATCATATGACATATGCGAGGGTGTGTAAATATGATAAGGATAACAGCTTAAACTTAATTACATTGGTAATAACAAATACATCTTACTATCAATGTCACTGGTAAGAGAGGTCAAGGGGTCAATATACTTATTATAGTGAAACTTATAAGCTGTTATCCCCTTTATAAACTATTTTCATAAAATACTATCCATGTTACGGTCAAAAAAAGAAGAGGTCATACATTTTTAATTAATAAACCATTAAAACTTTTTATATCTTAGAGAATATTGAGAGGTAGAGAATAGTGAGAAGCATTGTTGAATTAAAATAAAACTAATAGTTGTTGTACTTACTTTGTATGGCATGCTTTCAAAGAAGATTGAAGTAGCGGAGATCTTCTTAGTAGGAGTGAAGAAGCCGTGAGTGAGATGTCCACCGTCAGGCAGGTCCAACCCCATGATGCGGCCGTGGGGCTCCACCACACCTGTGTACACTGCGAAGTTGGCTGGTGACCCTGTAAAAATGTTTCAAATTAGATTTAAAAAAATCCATACTCACAAGTTGATGACAAGAAAGGTATATATGGTGCAGAGTGCTGAAGGTTTGTTCAGATTTTGGAACCTTGTACATTGTTGCCATCTAAATAGCAGACTGGTTGAGTTATTTAAATGGATGAATAAATTCTTTAATGAATTTATGGTGGCCTATGCCATGCACTTCTGCAGCTATTAGTATATTTACATTAGATGCTCTCATAAATATTTAGCAAACAGTGGTGAGGATTAATTTGAAAATATGTTCCTATACGTTTAATGTATTAATTTAAGAATATGCCATTAATTTATGCCCATGTTATCATAAAAATGATTTTTATTTAACTGTTTAATTAGACAAAGAAATCTGACAGGTATTCCATATTCTAAATAGGTATATTACCCACCTGAGTAGGGTTGTACATTTACACCCCATTCTTCTGCTTTGAGTTTGTAGGTCTCTAGAGAGCGTTTTTGGGCTAAAATTTCAATTTCGTCAATATATTCATTGCCTCCGTAATATCTGAAACAGAAATACAAACATGAATAAAATAAATGGAATACTATCAAATATATTACAGATAATCATGTTTTCTATCTTTTTTATTTTTCATAAACTAATTACTTAATTGGAAATGGAAGGAAAATATCTTTCAATTCATTGTGTAATGTAGATTCTTGTTAACATTATTTATTTATGATGCTGTATCACAATTGTTAAGTTAATTAACCTATTAAGAAGTAATTAAATAACAAATTATATACCTTTGGTGAGGCATGCCTTCTGAATATTTGTTGTGAAGACATGAGCTCAGACACTGAAGCACCGGAACAGAGGTGAAGTTTTCAGACGCAATCATCTCAAGTCCTGCCTCCTGTCGCTTCTTCTCCTTTACAATAATGTCAAACAGCTCCGGGTCAGTGTCCCACAGGTTCCCATTCAATAATTTCTTGTCCATGGCTGTTGTTGTACTATAACTTCTTACAGGGAATAATCTCTGAAACACGGAAGCACGTGAGTAATTTAACGTCTTTACGACTTGCCTCCTCAATAAAGACTGGACTATAAGCAAAAGCATTGACCTGAAATTGATATCTAGATAACGCAATCACAAACAAAAGTTAATTGTTGTTTATTTCATCAGTCGCGCTATAAATAACATTAAGAACGGTTTTCGAGTATAATTCCATCAGGGTTAGTCATAATAAAAATCAGTATCAACAAAATAGCACTCACTTCACGTTTAATATTTTATACGACCTAACCTGGTAACAACAACGTGCTAAGTTTGATTGGAAGTACTAACAATGTTATAGGAGGCCAAGTCGTTTAAACCATTAAACCGGCAATCTACGTTAGGAAACTTTATAACTATTAAACTTACTTGAAGGCTGCTTTTTGCCTGTACCGTCGTTGATGAGCTCTTTAAGTTTTTCAGCGAAACTCTCTGAATGTTCT
>JALPQI010007049.1:0-52888 GCA_025490895.1 Thaumatotibia leucotreta | reverse complement strand
AGAATAGCGAATACTCTTTTGGTTTGAACGCACCTTTACGGTCTTGACACACGATTTTTTTTTTTCTGGCTTTACTCCTCCCTTGTTTCCACAGCAAGGTGAATTTGCCAATGGCACAGTGATTGTTGTTTTCCTTTTCAGACGGACTTTTACACGTGAGGAGAACGAGATTTTACTTTTTTGGTGATAGGATAGTATTGGGAGTATTTTGTTTCTCGAATATAAGATTCGCTACATCTTGTCACTGTGTTCTGTCCGTCTCTTGGGACATGTTACCGCGCCGTGTTACGGTCTTGACACACGAATAAGCACGGGGGAAGATGGCCGACATTTTATATGCACTTGTTTTACACATTTTGATATTTAGAGAGATAGTATGTTGTGTTGTATCTTTTCCGCGATGTATTTTGCGTATTATGAGTATTAATCACTACATAGTATAAAATAATAGTACCTACATTGTGCATCAAGGGAGGTAAGTACGGAATTACTAACGAGAGTGTTAGAAGCCCGACGACGCCGTTAGGCGGAGGGCTTTTATGACTCGAGTTAGTATTCCGCTTACCGACCGTGATGCATACAATGTTTTTCATCACACTTGCCAACCAAAAAGTAAGTTTTAAGAAGAAATATTATTAAATGGCGTACTGACATTTCTCCCTAGGGAATTTCACTTTTCTATTACTCCCGCTACGCGCGCAAGCAATGGCGCGCTTAGACAGCAAGTGTGATGAAAAGTATTTTGGGTATTATGAGTATTAATCACTACATAGTATAAAATAAAGTCACTTTTTCTGTCCCTATGTCCCTTTGTAAGCTTAAATCTTTAAAACAACGCAACGGATTTTGATGAGATTTTTATAAATAGGTAGAGTAATTCAAGAGGAAGGTTTTTATGTAGGTATAGTACCCGTGCGAAGCCGGGACGGGTCGCTAGTCAAATATAAAAATATAATTTTGCTGGTGGTACGACCTCGTGCAGCGTCCGACCGGATAGCTACCACCGTCTTACCCGTTAACATGCCGCTAAATAGCAGTGTTGCACTGCTATGCAAAATAATTTTATTTAAATATTTTGGGAGATGGCAAAGAGATCTTTGCGCTTACGTTTTTATGATATGCTGGTTGGCCAAAATATGTATAATACGTTATAAATGTTATAATACCTACTTATAATATTATATTATATTTTATGAGCTACATTTAGTATTTTTTTAAAGACTACGAACAAATAAAACATGGAAGCCGCACGCCATACTAAATTGCATTTCAAAAACGGTTCTGAATTTTAGTTGACGAGTGTCTGCCTCTTCAATGCGTCACGGTAGGTAATAAATTTCAATGCCAACCTATAAAAACTTAAACGGCCATTTAAAAATAGTTGTGATTGGTCCATCAAAGTTTTGATTGGCTATATTCTATAAACATTTGTCAAAGATGTTGCGCCGAAATATGCGCAGTGTTAAGAAAAGGGCTACCTATGTCCTGCCCATCTTGGCACAGTTGAACAATTCTTTTTGGGGGCATTTTTGAGCTGGCGTTAAACGTCCATGTTATATATGGTCGCAGTTTAAAGACAATCTTTTTACAATTTAACTATAGTTAGGGTAGTTACGCACATCATCATCATCAGCCTATGATAGTCCACTGCTGGACGTAGGCCTCTCCCATTAACTATGCGTATAAACGCATTAGGAGGTAAATGCTGCGTAATGAGTTACGCACGATTTTACTTAATTCTCTTTTGAAAGCTAAACGTACAGGTTATAAGAATAAGACCACCTGCCATGTGGTATTAGCCACATTGACCTAATTAATCTTCTTTCAGACACAAACCTTCACGTGAACAAGACATACCTCTTAAAGTCTCATCCGACCCATAAAGCAACTTCATTATTATCGCACTAGGCCACGAAAACAAACATTATTTACCTACGTGCCCGCTAGATGGTTTATTGTTTTATCTGCAAGATGAATGTAAATGCGATTCTGCCGTACGCGGAAGAGTTAGTAATTAATTGCACATATCACTTACGGAGCCGCTCTAATACTACTCGACGGTGGGGCCATGGAATTAGCGATTTTGGAAAAAAAATGTTGAGGAAAAAGTAATCCGATTCTTCTAATTACATATTTTGTAGGTGCACTTTATACCTAATTGTAACTATTTATGTCTCAAAATGTAAAATGCTGCAGTGTCACCTATTTCTGTTATTTCTCCAATTCAAATTCAACATTATTTATTTCAAATCTCATAAAGATTCATACATTGTTAGATTAATAAATACTTATATTTAAAATAAATTATGTTAGTGCCACTTTGTAAATAAAATAATAATACAAAAATCTACTAAACACGCACAAACAAAACTACAATAGGTATGAGGTCATCTAGATAAACGATTTCTCAACATCTGTTGCTGCCACATGCAGATCGTTCCAGTGCAGTGTTTGATCAATGGTGCATCTATCTTACCTGCTAACGTTTTCAAGATACTATTGGTACTCCCACTTAGGCCTCCAATAAAGAGAATAAATAAATAAACTTTGTAATTACAACTTGTAACTTATCTCCAAATATATAATTTATTTATTTATCTTTCTTATTATTACAATAACTGTTTTCGAAAAAAAATGGAAAATTAATGGAATATTTGAAACCATTAGAAGACCAAAAATTGAGTTTTGTGCTCTCAATTTAGTCACTCGATCTTTCAAATATTTTTTTTAATAATACTGATATTAATGCGAAAAGCTATACTTATATCTACCATTGACATTGGGCACAAAACAGTCAAAATTTGAGCTTTGGTAGCGTGGATATAAAAAAACGTTTTTGACTAGGTACTGTTAAACTCTGATTACAACTTCTCTTAAAAATGACTACATATGGACCATTAATCTCGAGCGGTCGCACTCGCCTTTCACCACCTTTTGTTTCCCGCTCGTTCCGTGGCCTGCCCGTTAATAAATAGTTCACGTAAACATTTTCCTCTTAATTCCCGGTGGGTTGCCGCTCCGTATTCCGCCCGCGCGCCTACTGGACGGGGCTCGACGGCGCCCTAATGGGATTGGGCACAAACATTGATTTTATAAGGATTTTTGAGATTGTTCTCAGCCCTACCACATCTTGTTTTGGACTCTTTTCAACCGACTCAAAAAAGGGGGAGGTTCTTAATTCGATTTTTTTGTTTGTTACGTCATAACTTGTCAGCTCTATGACGGGACGCAGCGCAGAGCTAAGCGAAGTTCTACATCGAAGACGCATCAACATATGTTGCATCCAGGAGACGAAATGGAAAGGGTCCAAAGCGCGCAACATAGGCCACAACTATAAACTTATCTACCACGGCAACGGACCTCAGAACGGGGTAGGAATAGTAGTCGACAAAGAGCTCCAAGACCGCGTAGTAGACGTCACACGAGTCAGCGATCGTATCATAGCATTAAATTTGCCTTAGACGATCAACCCTGCATGAACATCATAAGTGCATATGTGCCGCAAGTCGGATGCTTAAGTCGAGACAAACAAACATTCTGGGAAGAACTTAACGACCTGATGCAAGCAATACCCCCGGACGAGTCGAAATACATCGGAGGAGATCTAAACGGCCACGTCGGAAACACTTCTACCTCTTATCAAAGAGTTCATGGTAACTTCGGACTAGGTCGAATTAAAGCGGAAGGAGAGAGCATACTGCAATTTGCTATGACACATGACCTTGCAATCGTAAATACATTTTTCTCCAAGCCACCAAAACACCTACATAATAACCTATAAGAGTGGAGGTGCCAGCACTCAAATTGATTACATCCTAGTAGACCGTCCCCGCCTAAAAACTTTTAAAGACTGTAAGGTAATCCCAGGTGAGCCACTGACCTCACAGCACCGAATTCTCGTAGCAGAGTTCATAATGCCTAAACCTATTAAGGTTACAAGAGAAAAGGTCACCAAAATACGCTGGCATAAACTGGATAGTCAAGAGGGTAATCGCATGAAGGAAGATATAACCCACTATTTAAAAGTCGCACAGGGACAGGAAATAACAGATGCTAAGTGAAACCACTTCCGGACGTTCTGCATACAACGAGCCACCCAACACCTAGGCATATCCAAGGGCCCCATCAACCACAAAAAAGACACTAAATGGTGGCAAGGAGATGTTAAAGAAAAAATAGAGCATAAGAAAACACTCTTTAAAAACTGGCAAAACAGCAAGGACGAAAAAGATCTCGAATCGTATAAAATAGCAAAGAAGGACGCCAAACGTGTGGTTGCTCAAGCTAAAGCATCATCAAGAGACGATTTCTATGCCGAGCTAGAAGCTGCAACAACTGACAAACAAATCTTCAAGATCGCTAAACAACGGCACAATAACACAAAAGATACAAAAACGATTAAATACATTAAAGATGAAAGTGGGCGCCTTTTGACCTCGAATAAGGACATACAAGAGAGATGAAAAGAGTACTATTCAAAATTACTGAACGAAACCTTTCCTAGCAAAGAACTAACTGAAATCCCTCCTGCACAAGGGCCCATACCTTGTATCACGCCAAGTGAAGTTGAATTCGCGATAAAGAAGATGGCGAATCACAAGGCCACTGGGCCAGACGAAATCCCAGCTGAGCTGTGGAAGGGGCTCAGTTATGATGGAGTTTCTTTCCTAACAGACCTGTTTAACGGCATTCTGACCGACGGCATCCCGGACAAATGGAGACAAAGCTATATAGTACCGTTCTACAAAAACAAGGGCGATTTGAGACTCTGCGGTAGCCACAGGGCAATTAAGCTGATATCACATACCTTTAAAATTTGGGAACGAGTAATAAGCGAAAGACTTAAACATATCACCGAAATTACCGAAAATCAATGTGGTTTTGTCGCCGGAAAGTCCACCACTGATGCTCTCCACACACTCAGGATACTTATGGAAAAATATAGAGCCAATAAAACCGATCTCCATATGGTTTTCATCGATCTGGAAAAAGCCTTCGATCGTGTGCCGAGAAACTTGATCTGGCATTCATTACGATCCAAAAACGTACCGGAATACTATATCTCGATCATCAAAGACATGTACTATGATGTAAGGTCAAAAGTTCGAAGCCCAGCCGGTACCAGCGATGAGTTCCACGTAGGAGTAGGAGTCCACCAGGGTTCAGCTCTCAGCCCGTTACTATTTAATCTGGTCATGGATCACCTCACGTCGCATATACAACGTCCGCCTCCGTGGGATCTGCTCTACGCAGATGATATAGTTTTGATAAGTGAAATTGTAAAAGAACTACAAAACATTCTAGAAAACTGGGTAGCAGCCCTAGAGGACGGTGGACTCCATATTAGCCGTCAGAAGACTGAAGTGATGCATTGCAACTTCAGTGGCGCCAACATCTCCAGCACAATACACCTAGATGGCAACCCATTAAACGAAGTAGAGAGCTTCAAATACCTTGGCTCGACCATACAGAACGATGGGACCATTGATGCAGATGTAGTCAACCGTATCAACACCGGTTGGATAAAGTGGCGTGAGCTCACAGGCGTTCTTTGCGATAAACGAATGCCAGTTCGTATCAAAGGCAAGGTTTACAAGGCGGCAGTGCGCCCGGCGATGACGTATGGATCAGAGTGTTGGCCACTCAAACAACAACACGCCGACAAACTGCATGCTGCGGAGATGAGGATGCTCCGTTGGGCTGGAGGCGTGACTCTACTAGACCATATTAAAAACACACACGTCAGAGGAAGCTTCAGAGTGAGGCCAATTCAAGACAAACTCACGGAAGACCGACTACGCTGGTATGGCCACGTCATGAGGCGCCCACCCGACCACATGACAAGAAAGGTGCTGGAGATAAGCGAAAAGCCTAGAGGACGCGGGAGACCCAAAACAACATGGATGACGCTTGTCCAAAAGAACCTAAAAGACGCAAATTTAACACCAGAGACGACCCAGGATAGAAGCTCCTGGCGACGCCGTATAAGGAGAGCCGACCCCAAGTAAATGGGATAAGGCTCGGAAGAAGAAGAAGAAGAGTCATAACTTGTCAGCCTCTGTAGCCTAGTTGGTAGTAACCCTACCTGCGAAGCTCGAGGTTCCGGGTTCGAATCCCGGCGAGGGCATTAGTTGTGTATTTATTTATCACAAATATTTGTTCCTTGGTCATGGCTGTCTATGTATTTAAGTATCTATATGTATCTATCTATTATATTTATCGTCGCCTGGTACCCACATCACAAGCCTTAATTGAGCTTACCGTGGGAATAGGTCGATTTGTGTAAGATGTCCCAAGATATTAATTTATCTATAACTTTCGAACTTTTTTATTATTTAAAAGCTGACGCTCACTGATTGATCCTATTTTAATTTGATTCAGTTCGGACAATGGCATCTTATGATAAAACCATATAAGTCTTAAATTAGCATGTGCACGACAAATGGAAAAATTACTCGATGCCTCGTCAACCCAATTCGATAATCCTTTTTTTAACCGACATCAGTTTAAACGGAAATGGTCCCGTTGGCACCAAGTCGGGTCCGGATGAGGGAGGGGGGGGGGGGTTCTTGGAGAAATCAGTTGAAGTCGGTTTCTTTATTAATCAATAGAATCATAAGGAGGTTGGGGTGGTGACAAATGTATTCTTACTGGCGTCACCACACGGCACACAGAAAAAAAAATAGTGTAAGTTAGAGTGTCGATTACTCCTAAGCTATTCGGCTGAGCGGCATCAAGTAAAATTGAAAGCTATTTCTTTTTTATCACGTACATCACACATCTGCAGGTAAAAGTAAGTGACAATAAATGTATGATTTTTTTGTGACATCCTTTTAACTCGCAGAAAAATAATCCGGTGTTACCCGGGTGTACCTTACTCCACACAAAGTACCATTACTTTACTTTAATTCTAAATAACGTTTTTTATGCAAACCTAAACCCTACGGTATGTAATCTTATCGCTTATCGATATCTGACCTTGATCGCCCTTGACCTAACACTTTAATTAACTATACACGACTTAATACGAAAGTCAAACAGCTGTCGGCAATTTCAAACTCAATTACACCAAACTCATTCAAAATTGCCTTAACACTAAGTAAATACGGTTCAAAATCCTTAAAGTCGATGGAACTTCAAAAATCGACAATTTCGAGCATCTATCTGTGTCTGTCTTACGAAAGCGTCATAAGAGTGACGGAGATAGATACTAGAAAACGATTTTCGATTGTCACGGTAGGTCGGAGTTTCTTTGACGCTTGAACGTATAAAACGGTAAACTTTAGTACGTTGTAATAAAGTTTATTTTCGTGTGTTTTGGCGTTTAATATATTAAATAGAGACGCCTAAAGTTTCATAACCGCTTGTCTTTACCACTACCATGAGTTTCTTTCGTTTATATGACGTGAGTCGTCATTATGAATATGACAATCTCACATAAATCGACCTAGTCTCACCGGGATGAACCTGGGAGCTTTGCAGTTGGGGGTAACTTTTTGGATTGCCAATGCCAACTATAATGTATTAAATAATATTAGTTGTTGATTGTTGACCCCCTGTTCGATTCACGGTTGAAGAAATAATTATACGATACTCAAAATTGTACAAGTGTAGTATAATTTTTGAGTATCGTATAATTATTTTTCGTGGGGTATTTTTTTGTAGTTTATTTATTCAAAATTAATTATACAATTTAACAAAAAAAGTACAAATGGCACTATTTACCAGTCAACCATTGTAACAAACAGAAAACTTGTATTTAGTGCAGGATCGTCCACATTAAACTGTAATTTTAAGGGTGACCCAGGAAAACGTAACCATAGCAACATCATCATCATCATCATCATCATCATCATCATCATCAGTCTATGATAGTCCACTGCTGGACGTAGGCCTCTCCTATTTACCATGCGTATAGACGCATTAAGAGGTAAATGCCCATAATCGCCACGCTGGGCAAGCGGATTCGAAATCGCAGTAATGTGTCCACTATGATGACGCTGCTGCCCATCATCAATCTTTTATCAAATAATGGTCAGTGACACTTCAATCCCTTAGTCGACTCTTACGACACCCGCAGAACGAGTTGGGGTGGTGACAAATGTATTCTTACTGCCGTCACCACACAGCCATACCAACGACCATAGCAACGAGTGACATAAAAAAGTAATTGACCCAAGTATAAATAACCAATATACAGATAATCTTCTCTTCTTTACTTCCTCTTCATCTTCTTCTTATTTCACTTTTAAAGCCATTGCCCATCCGAGCATCCTGTAGACACACGCTTTTAAATTGCAAACTTCGGGCATGACTGTGTCTCTGTCACTCCAATGATAGCTTTATTTGAGGGACAGAGCTGGATGCTCGAAACATGCTATTTTGAATTTTCGGTTTCCGACACGACTAACCAATAGTAAGGGCGATTGCGTTGTTAATTTTCAGTTTGTATATTAGGAATTTAGATATTAGAATTTAGTTTGAGTTAATAGGGTAGTTTATTGTGGGTGCAATTTATTAGGCAAATGCCTTTAGATTAGGGCTCGTTACGGTTAGAGTGGGACTAAATCGGTAATTCTAACTTAAGTTATAGGTTATTAGGGCGGGACTTGTCAATATTGGTGTATACTTGAAGCACAAAATAAATATTAGCAGAAATGTCACTTATAAACAGAGATCGGACAAATGTGCGTCATTGTTCGCAATAATATGGATATGACTCCAAATTTGATTGAAAAATTAGTCATTTAATCATTTTCAGAAAATTACTTATTTGATACTGGTAACTATGAAAACTCTTATAAATAGTCTCCTTAAAGCTTCGAAATCAAATTTTAAGGAATTATTCCTTATATTAATTTAATCAACTTTGTTGTCATGTCCAAACTATTGCGAGCATTGACGCACATTTATCCAATCTCTGCTTATAAATATTGGATATCATATACCTAAGAAAAATCGACTAAGATCACCAACGTCCGAGGTGGGAATCGAACCCACGTGCTCAGCTTTCGCGGCTGATGCCTGTACCGCTCGGCCACTCGGTCTTAGCAACCACCAGTCAATTTTCTCGGGTATATGCAATCCCTTACAAGGCTAGGCGCCTTTGACCATACTTTAAGGGCAAAGCAATACGTGCATGCACCTTCTATCAGAATATTTTTTTTCTAGAATAGCTAAAGAGCTGGTGCTGCCCTCTATTAAAGTAATTGTGAAAACTAAATATTCAGTTTTTAAATAACTAGCGACCCGCCCCGGCTGCGCACGGGTACTATACCTACATAAAAACCTTCCTCTTGAATTACTCTACCTATCAAAAAAAATCTCATCAAAATCCGTTGCGTAGTTTTAAAGATTTAAGCGTACAAAGGACATAGGGACAGAAAAAGTGACTTTATTTTATACTATGTAGTGATTTGATTTGAGTTTTCACAATTACTTCAGAAATGTTACTTTAGGCTAAAGGCTGGGCCAGACTGGATGCATGTGCAGCACGTGTAGCGTCGAAAATATCACAATTACAATATATTTTGTATTATGATTAAATTATTAATTGAAAAATGTTATTATTCAATTGACAACGTTTCAAAATTTTCAATGTCCCTAAATCGAAAACCATTTCGAGATATACGCATGTAGATCACAAAAAAATATTTTTAAATTTTTTTATCGCAATATTTTTGTAAAAAATCGTAATAACAGTTTAAAGGGGAAGTGACGTCACATGGCTGATTAAAAGCTGCCACTATAACCAATAAATGTTGCGGTTGGAATGTATCTTGTGTTTGTCATTGACACTTGACATTTGTCACTGATTTTCGTCGTTTTCTTATGTGTTTGAAACATCACTTGTGACGTCATTTCGCTGATTATTGACGTTTGTAACTTAAGCTCTTTCTGCTCGAAGTAGTAATAAAAGGGGATTTTCTCACTAAATTTGCAATTTAATTGAAAAATAAAAAAATACGTGTATCTTTTAATATTGAGTTCTTTCAAAACAGATAATAAAAACTAGCACTAAAAAATATGAAACGTTGTCAATTGCAGCTTATATTAGTGATGTTTTAGATTGACATGTACCTACACAAAATTATTATAATCCTTTTTCTTGACATTCCTGATATTAAATTAATTATAATTTATTTTATTTTGAAGAGAAAAGAATAAGATTTGTATATAGGAAAGCAATCCTTTCTTTGTTATCGCGCATGATAGAATATAAGCAATTCTTCAATAATTAAGTTCATTGTTTTTTGTACGCCATCTCGGCAAAATATATCGAACTTATATTTATAATAATGGTCAACTGTTACCATATATGTACCTATATTTACAAATAAACACTTACTTACTTACTATTCGGAACATACAGACTCAGAAGAGCTACTGCGAACCAGGACGTGTTGCATCCCTGCTGCACTCACGTTCGAACACAAGTGCGGGAGAGAGGCAACACTATTCGTGGTTCGTATGGCTTCTGGTTGCACCGTTAGGCACTGGGGACTATTTCTCGAACGCTTGTAACTTGTAATACAAGCGGAAGTCCTTATCTGATTAATAGTGTTAAAAAGAGACTTCCACTTGTATAACAAGTTACAAGCTTTCGAGAAACGGGTCCCTGGTCTCACCGCGAGCTACTAAGCTATGAAATATCGGCTATAAACACGAACAAAAGATACGAACTCCCGTGTAAAAAAAGAGACGCGGCGATAGCTGATAGCTGGGCGAGTGGGCTAGTATCGCCGTGTCTCCTATACAGAGTGTTTTTTCAAGTGGGACAGTATGGGGAAATCGGATACTATAGAAGATACAAGGAAGATGTCTTGGGCGACATTAGGTATTTTTTTGAGATAACAATTTTGGCATTTTCAAAGTTTTGGTCAAGTGCGAGTTGTACCTAAAAATTAATAATATTGATAAAAAAAATTTGACGCAGATCGACGTGATTTCATGCGTAGACAATTTTATTGTATTGGATAAAAAAATCTGAACAGCAGAAGTTAGTCAAATTTAAGAAAACCATTTCTCATATTACACCCACTGTGAAGTGTCTACTACTGCAAGGTCAATATTAACCCTTAATAGGGCAATAGTAATATATTTACCACCTCATTTTGAAACTTATTCTGTCAATGAATATGTGTCAAACCCAATGAAATTTCGGTGTGACTGATGCCTTATTAAGATGCATAATTATACATTTGAATAAAATGGAAACTTTCATTGATTTTTCCGAAAAAATCCAGAAAAAAACGAGCAGTTTGGAAAGATTATCACATTAGAGGCCGGGAAAATGAGGATTTCCGGCCAAATTGGTATTCCGGATAGGTAACGAAGCAGGGAATACGTTTTCACGCCGAGGCATGTATAGTGCTTTTATCAACATACACAAATAAAAAGACAACGTTGTCAAAATTAAAAAAAAAAGTTACTTTGCAGGCCTGAAAAGTGTTATAAAATTCTATTTCCGTTCCAGTGAGTTACTGCGTCCTAAAAGCGATACATCCGAGTCTATTTTAAGGAACGTAAAGACGGTAAAATTTCATTGCATTTTTGAGAAAACGGGATTTAATCCGGAAATTTTCAACGCTAGATGAGACCAGTGCCTTACTGGCCTTACTGCAGCAGTGCATGAAGCGACATTAATCAGTGATGTCACGTGTCAGGGCGGCGTGGCGCGATCGATGACGTCACACGCGTCCGCTGTTGACCATCTGTGACGTCATAAACAAGTCGCCAGCCAGATGATACTTTCAGATATGTAGCTACATACTAAATATGTAATAAATATGTATGTATGTAAGTACTACATATGTAAAAAACTAAATAAAAGGACAATAAAAGAATCATCTACACTGAAATAGTTGTTCATGATACAAGTGCAGAAAATTTGCTTTTTCAGGACGATTGTCGGTGAGTATAATCGAGTCGAATCGAGTATTTTAAACTGACACGAGAAAGAAAAAGCCTACATTTCAACATGTGTATTATACTTCATTTTACAATGCATTATGCGAGGAAAACCAGACTATCTCGGCAGTACCAACCGGGCCGTGCGGAATAGTACTATGAAAATTCATCCATGCACGCGTGCGGTAAAGTATCATTTTTGTGCATAAGTTTACCCTTATAAAGATCACTTTCTGAGCATATGCATTGTGAGGTATTTTTTCCGATACCTATCAGTGTTAGTTCCATACTAAAAGTTGCTCAGTACTAGACTATGACTTATTTATACAGTGGCGTCTAAAGTTAGGTTATACGGCTGGTGAAGAAGTCTCTATAACAACCTTCCTCATAACCCATTTCCACCAACGTATCTTGATATATTTTCACTTTCCAATATCTCCGCCACAATGTTGTTATCAAAAAATTGGACGCTTTTATTAGCTGAAGCGTGACTCCGTTTAAAAACAAGCCAGGATTGTGAAAACACTTCGCTGTATCAGGGAGACTATAAATTTTGCGACGTGTGTGGGCGAAGAAGTAGGAAGGATGTAGTGTTCGGCGGGATAAAATGTTGACTGCATTCATAGTATAGTAGAATGATACATTCGTAGGTATGTATATATCTATGTATTGTTTTGGAAGACAATTGAAGGGTCCACGGAAAAAACATGTCCAGTGCCTAAAAAAGTCATGGCAAATTCACACCTTATTGTGTTAAAAGTAAGGTGGGTTTTCTTTCTGTAATTTGAATTGACTAGACATGTTCTTTCCGTGGACCCTTCAATTATTCCACGATGTATGTGAAACATGAAATAAGTTCAAGTTTAATTGAAGTAATTGTAAGGGGTGTACCGATAAAAATTTGGCAAGTTCAAATGAAAAAATCGCTTTTGAAAAAAAAAAAAAATAGAAGAGGTTTCGGAGAAGCTGTACTGTGAGTACCGGAAATGCAGTACTGGCACAAAAGTGCTACAGTCAGCTAGGTTAAGACCTCCTGGTTAATTTCTAACGCATGAAATTATAGCAACCTAATTATATCGATCCGACTTTATTATTTGAAATTTACGGTTTTTTATCGGTACATCTTTATTACAATAATATCAAATGACATCGTTGCGGACGTATGTCCGTATAATCAGAGTATAGTAGGTATAGTATTTCATAAATAATCCATCTAAGTTGGTTGGTAGGACGTACATCACGTATATTCCTAACTTAGTCAATTAAGAAATTCCAAAAGAATGTCGGGTACGTGACGCCGTTCTTCGCGTACATCTAAGAAAGTTAAGAATACAATTTTTGGTGTATCTTGATTTTATAACTGGGTGTTTGTATTTATAGAGAATTCTCGCACTTTCCATATATTTCTAAGGTAGCTGTCGTAGCCGTCAACTTTCCGACAAAGTAGCCTTTTTCATGGAATGCACCTATAAATGCTTTAATTTGATTGAATGTCGACATGTCAAATGTCAACAAATCAATGCACCACATAATAAGCTTGGTTCTATAAACCTTACTATGTGGTACTACCCCATAGCTCGCTCTTTACTCTCAGTCCACGCTCCGCGAACTTATGTCTCCCTGGAGACCTCTCTGTCGCGTACTTTTTATTTTTAAACTCATTACAAATTTAAAAGAAGTCGGATTTTAAAACTATATAAAAAGTTACCGCCTGGCGCCTGAATTTTAATAAAATTGCATATAAAACATTTTTTATTAATTCTTTTAACGTTTTCGGTTGGCACTGATGGAATTCTTGAACCGTTACTTGCTAGTTTTCGAGGTATTTATGTTTTCGGATATGTCATCATTAAATCTGTCTGCACGTAGCAGACGATTTATTTAACGATAATAGCCTTTAGGACAACATTTTTGAAATATTGAAATTGTGTCGCTGGCATATAAACAGAGATCGAACAAATTTAATGTGCGTCATATTGTTCGCAATAGTAATTGGACATGACTCCAAAGTTAATTGAACGATTATTAATTTAATCATTTTCAGTAAATTACCTTTTTGACACCGGTAACTATGAAAAACTTTGTAAATAGACCCCTCAAAGCTTTGAAATCAAATTTCAAGACATTATTCGTTTAATTATTCCTTCAATCAAATTTGGTGTCATGTATATATTATTGCGAACAATGACGCACATTTGTCCGTTCCCTGCTTATCAAACATAGGTTGCTCGAATGGGTTTTGATTTTTTTTTTTTTTTTTTATGTTGGCACAACAAAGTGGCTCCACTCCACCTGATCGTAAGTGAAAAGTAGAGCCCAAATCGCGGCGGCAACGAACAGGAGACAAACAGTAACCTGTTAGTTGCCACCGCCTTGCTGGCCCGCTAGATGCTTCTTCACGCTTCGTTTAAAGGGTCCCAACTTATAGGTATGCGGAAACACATGTGCCGGTAAAGAATTCCACTTTTTAATAGTCCGGCATATGAAGGAATTGCCGAATTTCTTAGTACGTGTGGGAATATTTTCCACGGTGAAGGAGTGACACCGCTTGTCAATATTCTTTCAAAACTGGTTTATTTACAATAGATACATATTATTATAATGGCAAACGACAAAGTGGTAGGTATTTGATAAATCGCTTACATTTGTTTTAATGATGCTCTTCCAAAATTTCAATTCTGAATTTACTCTTAAGTCTAAAATATATTTAAATCAATAAATAAATATCTTGGGACATCTTACACAAATCGACCTAGCTCAATTAAGGTTTGTGATGTGGGTACCAGGCGATAATAAATATGATAGATGTATAGATACATACAGATACTTAAACACATAGACAGCTACGACCAAGGAGCAAAATAAATATTTGTGATAAATAAATACACAAATAATGCCCTCGCCAGGACTCGAACCCGGAAGCCCGGAACCTCCAGCTTCGCAGGCAGGGTCACTACCAACTAGGTTACGGAGGATGACCAATATCAATTCTTTTTCCACAATTCCTATTATGAATTCATTCTTAAGTAACAATCTATTTTAAAAATACCTATTTTAATTCACTACAACGCCCTCTCGCGTTGTCTTTATCAAACTTATACAAAGTCTCGGAGTCTCACACTCGCGCCTTGTGAGCGGGACTCATCAATACTAGTTTATGGTCCCCGAGGTCCCAGATTCAATATACCACTAAAATATAGATACGTCACTATCTAAAAGACGTTTTGCTACTACACTATTGAGATTTTTTAGTTTTAGGGACAGCCAATTAGAGTAAAATTAAAAAAAATAATAATTTTAGTCAGGTTTGTAACGACAATTAAGCACTTAATTTCAATAAAAACTCGGTTTTGGTGTTAATTTTTTAAACTACAAGCGATATTGTAATATAAAATCGTCGATCAACCTTAATATCCTAAAGATATCGTACTTAATTGTAGTTACGAATCTGACTGCAATTATTATTTTTTTATGTCACGCTAACTGGGTGTCCCTAAAAGTGAAAATGCCCTGTGCAGGATTCTGTTATATTTTCCAGGTAAATCAATCTGGACTAAGTGTCAGTGTGACAATGTCCAAATTTCAAATTGATAAAAGTGCAACATAGAACTTTGTATTATTGGGGCAGCGATATGTAAAAACTTTTCAGACTCAAATGGCGTTGGGATTGATGGACAAATTGAAATAGAAGTAAGGTTTTCCTCTCTTTTTACATCTCTAAAATATCAACCCTAGGTTAATACATGAAGATCACCTGTATAATGAAGTATGTTGTTTCAGCCGTTTGGTGACGTCAGTAACAATACATTTTTGTCACCACCCCAACTCCTCCTGCGGGCGTCGTAAGAGTCGACTAAGGGATTGAAGTGTCACTTACCATTATTTAGTAAAAGATCGCTAATCCGCTTGCCCAGCGTGTCGATTACGGGCATTTATCCTAATGTGTCTATACGCATAGTTAATAGGGGAGGCCTACGTCCAGCAGTAGACTATCATAGGCTGATGAAGTATGTTGTATCTGATTAGTATTACTTAATCTGTACTCCCAGGGGAAGAGGCGGGAGGATAAACCCTGACGTTATGTCTATTAACGTTATCGGGTGCTGGCAGTTTTCGATGTCACTTTACTTTTCAAAAGGATTTTGTGGAAATAAGAAACTAGTAGCGTAACAGGTGGACTTAATGCTTAACTTATACCCCAATCAATATTTGATATTCACAAGGTGAAGGAAAACATCGTGAGGAAACCTGCTCTTTGCGAAGAAATTCCAGGGTGTATGTGAAGTCCCCAACAAGTACTGGGCCAACGCAAAATAGCCACGTTTGATGTCGAGTTGCGGAAGAATTGCCAGAATATTAATACAATACAATACAATACAAAATACCCAATAAATACATACACCTTTCGCCACACTTCTGTAGCTGAGTCCTATGACCCTGGTAAGTCATAGGCTCGAATCCCAACGAAATCATTCACTTCATCAGCTTATCTCAGTACACTGCTGGACGTAGGCCTCTCCTATGAATTATGCGTTTAGGAGGTAAATGCCCAGTGTAGCAATTACACTGGGCAAGCGCATTGGCGATCGCAGATGTGTCCACTATGATGACCCTGCTGCCCATCATCAATCTGAAATAACGGAATAATCAGTGTCAGCTCAATCCCTTAGTCGACTCTTACCACACCTACGGGAAAAGTTGGGGTAGTGAAGTGACAAATGTATTCTTACTGCCGATGCCGTCACCGCACTACAACGTGGATGAATTGGTAAACTTAATTAATTTAGACGTATGTAAGTATAAAAAAAGACGTTAGATGACATAAGACGGATCAACGGACGTTAGTGATTAATGAAATATAAAAAATATTGTTATTTTTAATTTTCGTCATACTCGAAATGAAAAATATTGCTCCGATCTTCAGAAAGAAATCAAGGGGTCATATTTAAGTATAAATTAAAAATATCTTCTTAATCAATGATGACACTAAATTAATTTCTCTATGGCAAATTCAACGCAACGGAGAGTTGTCGAGTTTGCGGACGATTGTGGTAGACACACGTCTTTGAGTGGCTTAAGGTTGTAGTACCTTCGAAACACTACGTACAGATGTCGCTAGTGATTAGCTTCACAATACCATTGACTAAATTCGCTGTGATCGACGGAAGGTAGTCTGGTGTAATTGGAAGCACGTTGGACCGGCAATCCAGAGGAAGCGGGTTCGAAATTTCGAATCCCGTGACAACCAGAGTCTTTCGCAGTTGATTTTTTCTATAGTAAGCACACCTGTTACGACATTGTGGGACTAATTAATTTGTTTATTTGCTTATAAGGATCATCAACAGAAAATACAATACACATTTTACAGAATTTTAGCCAAGTTCATTTACAATTGATCTCCCAATTACAAGGCCTATTTCTCTAACGCTTGTAACTTGTAATACAAGCGGAAGTCCTTATCTAATAGAGACTTCCACTTGTATTACAAGTTACAAGCGTTCGAAAAATGGGCCCCAGGTAATCACAGCATGCGAATTCATTAACACTGAGTTTATAATCCCGAGTATAAATCCCGTGCCTGGTCTAATTTATCATCCGTATTAGATTTACACGCTGTTTGTGTAAGATAAATAAAAAACAAGCCCGAATCCTATATATAACCTAACGCCACGGAGGGAATATTCATTGTGTGAACTGCGAAGTGACAGGACTGTCAATATTGGCTCGCCGGCCTTTTAGCTGGCACTGACGGCAAACACGACCATACGTAAATGGTGATTGCTAATAGCCTGGATTGTGAACAGGGGTTTGAGGTTATAATCTGGCGTAAACACGTTAGGATGTGTTAAAATCAATGAGCGGAATTTTCATAGCGAAAATCTAACTGTCGAGGGATTGACTAAACTATTTTAGGATAGTTCTATGAGATTATTCAGTCGCAACAATCAAGTCATTACCATTCCCAAATTATTGACGAACTGATAGTGGAGTCATTTTCGATTATCTTGTAGCAGACGCATGTTTGTCTGCTATTCTGGCATAATAGTCTCGTTTGCTTTTATAAAATGGTAAATAAAGTGGTAATGGTAATGAACAAAAAAAAACGCGTAAGAAAATCGCATAGAAACACCGTTTATTGAATTATCATTTGACCTCTTAGATAAGTAACTTGAATTTCGATATTACAATACATCATGACAGCGTCACATATGCTATTTATGTCAAATACTTACTTATTAAGTGACTTATTAAGTGATAGAGTCAGTGAACACATGCGATGTCAATGTAAAAGTGTTGACGCCTGACATGATTCCTTTTAATATTGAAGTGTAAGTTACTTATAAAAGAGGTCAAATGCTATAGAATAATATTTTAAGTTAGTCTGTATATATTATGAAATTCTATTTAAAACAAAATCGGCTACAGTAATTTTATCTAGAACTATGTAGACATTTGAGAATGACCGAAAAATGTATTCCTCCTTACGCAGACAGACATACACACAAACTCAACTAAAAAGAAAACAGATCAACTATTAAGACCAAAAGGAAAATATGAATCGCAAAACCCTTGTAATTATAATTCACCTGAAAATGGCATGGCATATCTCAGCCGTGTGGTGACGGCAGTAAGAATACATTTGTCACCACCCCAACTCCTCCTGCGGGTGTCGTAAGAGTCGACTAAGGGATTGAAGTGTCACTGGCCATTATTTGATAAAAGATTGATGATGGGCAGCAGCGTCATCATAGTGAACACAATACTGCGATCGCCAATCCGCTTGCCCAGCGTGGCGATTATGGGCATTTACCTCCTAATGCGTTTAATACGGTTAATAGGAGAGGCCTACGTCCAGCAGTGGACTATCATAGGCTGATGATGTGTGATGTGAATTGTGCATGCACTGCACAATTACACAATGCACAGTAAGTGAAACGGCGGCGACGCAGAATGACTTGCAGCTAGCGGGAGATTGCTCCGGCGGAGATATTGCGATCAATTATTAACAGAACACGCCATTGCCCGCGACGATTGTATCTTCGGTCGTACCGCGGGAACTCGAATCGTACTCACTTTGGAATAGGGATGGAATATTTTTTGTACAGAACTTCTACTTAATAAATTTAAAAGAGTAGGCAGGTAAGATTTGGCAATACTTAAACGTGACGTCACTTTTGAGTATTTCATATAAAATTCCATAGTGGTGATCATTTTGACAGTTCCAAAAAAGATGCTGATTTGACTTGCCAGTCATCATGTCTATTATCATAAAGAAAATGATTTGTGAAATAATATGATTTGTTGAAATTTGATCGAGTTCGTGTACTGTCTAACTGTGACAAAACGTGATTCGTTGATTTCGTAGAGTGGGGGATAGAATAGCGAATGCTCGTTTGGTCTAAATGCACCTTGATTTGATACTAAAAAAGAGCAAGGTAAATAATAATAAAAATAAAAGAAAAAAATGAATTGATAAAGTATTGCAGTTATACTCGTGTGCATGCACTGCACGATTCTCCAAGATTCCATCATCAGACCCTGACTCGATCCCAGGACCTTCTCATTTTGTTTTAAAATCTGTTAACCTTAGAACTGTTAAACTGTTGGAACCTTGCCACCATCCAACAGCGAACTGAAATAGGCTGAATTCATGATGATGATTACCAAAGAGCAAAAGTCTTGAAATGACGATGAAGTCTCTATGGCCGTGTGGTGACGGCAGTAAGAATAGATTTGTCACAACCCCAACTGCGGGTGTCGTAAGAGTCGAGTAAGGGATTGAAGTGTCACTAACCATTCTTTGATAAAATATTGATGATGGGCAGCAGCGTCATCATAGACACATTACTGCGATCGCCAATCCGCTTGTCCAGCGTAGTGATTATGGGCATTTACCTCCTAATGCGTTTATACGCATAGTTAATAGGAGAGGCCTACGTCCAGCAGTGGATCATAGGCCGATGATATATGTATGTAAAAGTCTTGAAATGGTATCGAATTGCCACGGTAGGGGCATACTGTAATCGCCCCGTCGAATCGCAACGTGCAATATTGATATCTATCGCGCGTTAGACCCCGATTACAGAATATCGATCTGAATCGACGCCGTGCGATATTAACTGCTCTTGTGTGGTGTTTAACCCTTTGAACGCTAAGATCCACTAAAGTAGCCGTGTGTTTTGTCATGCTTTGATAGGCTGTGCATTAACTGTGTCACGTTTTGATGCGAGAAGAAAAGCGTTTAAAAAGTTAATCTATTGTATATTATCGACCCATGCTCGAGAGTTTCTCTGCGTGATCGAATCAGAAATGAGGAGATCCGTAGGTGAACTAAAGTTATTGACATAGCCCTCCGGATTGGCAAGCCAAGTAGCAATGGGCAGGCCACATTGCACGCAGATGGTCGATGGGGTCGAAAAGTGCTCGAGTGGAGACCACTGCTAGGCAAACGCAGCGTAGGACGACCACCCACAAGATGGACAGACCACCTTATGAAGGTCGCCGGGACACGCTGGATGCAGGTCGCATCTAACCGGTACATGTGGAGGTCCAGAGGGGAGGCCTATGTTCAGCAGTCGACGTCTTATGGCTGAGATGATGATTATCGACCCGCCCGGCTTCTCACGGGCACTATACTGATACTAAATCGTTCCTCTTGAAGCACTCCTATCTATCAAAAGCTGCATCAAAACCCGTTGTGTAATAGTTTTAATAGTAGATTGTGTCACGAGGGATCAAAATAATATATTTTGGTGAGTTCATTGAAGCCCGAATGTTAATCGGCACCCTCCGTAGCCTAGTTGGTAGTGACCCTGCTTACGAAGCTGGTTCCGGGTTCGAATCCCGGCGAGTGCATTATTTGTGTATTTATTTATCACAAATATTGGTTCCTTGGTCATGGCTGTCTATGAACTTAAGTATCTATATGTATCTATCTATTTTATATATCGTCGCCTGGTACCCACATCACAAGCCTTAATAGGCATGATGACTGGCAAGTCAAATCAGCATCTTTTTTCGAACTGTCAAAACGATCACCACAATGGAATTTTATATGAAATACTCAAAAGTGACGTCACGTTTGAGTACTGCCAAATGACCTACTCTTTTAAGTTATTTTCAATTTATTAAATAGAAGTTCTGTACAAAAATTACTGCAATCTACATCTTAGTAATCATTTCTTCGCGTATTATGTCGTGCATAATGTTAAATAATTTATTTTGACTACAGTCATCATCCCTATTGAGCTTACCGTGGGGCTAGGTCAATTTGTGTAAGATGTCCCAAGATATTAATTTATTTTATTTAATGAAACCATGGATCGATGGAAAGTTACTAGAAGCCTCATATATTGTTGTCACTATGACAAAGAACGAAATGGCACGGGACTCAATTTTCTTGACTGTACGTTGATGTAGCAGCGTCACCATAATGGACACACTATGCGATCGTCAACCTGCTTGCCCAGCGAGGCGATTGTAGTCATTTACCTCTTAATGCGTCCAAACGCATAGTCAATAAAAGAGGCCTACGTCCAGCAGTGGACTGAGATAAGCTGATGATTATTTTCTTCATGTATTATCCCCACGTTTTCTTATACCAGATTAAATCCCGAATTAGTTTTAATTTCAACAACTAGTTAAATCATATTTTCTATACATGGTACAAGGCCGTATGGTGACGGCTGTAAGAATACATTTGTCACCACCCCAACTCCTCCTGCGGGTGTCGTAAGAGTCGACTAAGGGATTAAAGTGTCACTGACCAAGTGACTAATATTTGATAAAATATTGCGTCATCATAGTGGACACATTACTGCGATCTGCGATCTAGCGATCTAGCGATCCACTGTGTGTGTGTAATGTGGATTACGTAGCCGTAATCCGCTTGCCCAATGCCCAGCGTGGCGATTATGGGCATTTACTTCCTAATGCGTCTATCATCATCACCATCATCATCATCATATCAGCCGAAGGACGTCCACTGCTAAACATAGGCCTCCCCCAAAGATTGCCACAATGACTGGTCCTGCGCCACCCTGCGCCACGTAGAATGCGTCTATACGCATAGTTAATTAGTTAATAGGAGAGGCCTACGTCAAGCAGTGGACTATCATAGGCTGATGATGAATGAATACATGGTATAATGATATTGCTTTATTAATCAGTTATCTACAAACATCGATTTCGCTTCAGCACGTATTAATGGCTAACCCTGTTTATAAATGTGGTTTTCATTTAACATGTGCCCGAATTATGTGGTTGTCTGAATTTAGTAGGGAATATTCAGGGCAATCGATCAATAATATTGTAACTAATGCTTTAATACCATGATGGTGGGAAATAAGCATACGGTCTGATGGTAGCGGTGTGGTGACGTCATCACCGATAGACATTGTGAACTGCTTCAAGTCAAATCAATCTTTATTCAAATCGGAAGTACTACAAACTCTTTTTCATCACACCTGTTCGGTAAGTGCGCCAATGCGCTGTGCGGCGATGCGCGCCGTAGACTATGCATTATTACACCCTAGGGCTGTCCAGGATGTTCATACAATATTACGTCGCGCTAGCCAAGATTTCTTTTATAAAAATGATAAAAGGTCATTGGGCGTTTTTGACCCACTTTATGATTTTTCGCATACAGAGACCAACCTAGCTTTAAAATAAAGAATTAAATCTCATTTCTCTAAATATGTAATTTTTCCGAATGTATCAACCGGGAATAAAAAGTTATTCCACTTTTTGTATCTGAAATAGTGTTTTTAATGTTTTTACTTTCAGCATTGTATAATTGCATAAACGGTTGTGACCTGCTGGTCGTAGTAGATAGCAGATGTTGGTTTTTCAATCTGGAAGATTCTGGGTTCAAACCCCAGCCCGAACCAATGAGTCTTTCGGAACTTATGTACGAAATGTCATTTGATATTCAGAACTAGCTTTTCGGTGAAGGAAAATATCATGAGAAAACCGGTCTCTAATCTCATTAAGGCTTAGTTTCTCCCTCTGTGTTGAAGGATTTAACATAGCACTATTTTTTGTGGAAATGGCAGTTGTTTCCACAAAAAATAGTGCTATGTTAAATCTTAAGATTAGGTTGCCAAGCGGACCCCAGGCTCGCTAGGACTGTGGCTGGTGCTAAAATAACGCTAATAGAGTTATGACTGTCAGCATTGTGCAAAAGTGTCCACAAAAAAACAAAGGCCATCGCACTGTCAGAAGCTGTGCACATGTTGCAAGCATAATCTATTTTTTGTCTTGGGCCAGGCATCAAAAAGTGATTTACGCACCTGCTACCTTTTAAGACGATTTAACAATTGATTTTGATCAAGTAGAATAAAGATATTAGTTAATTATACCTAACTTGATTTTAATTTTGTTTCTCTTAATATTAAATAATACAGTCACGGACAGTGAAAACTGGTCATTTTCCATAGAGATTTCCATATAAAGTGACCCGTATTTACTATCCGCGAGTGTATAACAACAGAAACAGAACATAACAGCAGCTAGGTAAACAGAGTATTTTTGAAAAAAAAAACAATAATTCTGACTTAATTAATTGCAAAAATTCTAGAATGATAAGAAACCCTTTTTATTTTTTTCCTCAATTCTCCCATACCTTGCAAGAATGCGACTCATACCACTCAGTAGCACTTACATTTACCTACATTCCTAGCCCTATTTCGTTTGTGTACGCAGTGGGTCATATGCCCGAACAAAATGCCCAATGACCAAGGTCATCTCTGATTTTGAGAAATGATTTAGACCATTTTATAGTAGTTTTGTGAAAATATATTTGTCGGAGATATGAGTTACTAAATCTAGAAAACGATAAGCAATGTTTTGCTTGGAGTGGTCTTTGCTTGGTCCATGCAAGTTTGCAGGTAGATGATACCAACCTATGAACAGGTGGCTGGTGGCCTGACAGTATAAAAGGTCACTACTGCAGTGTTCATCAATTCATTCCCGTGTTAGACATAGAACGATTCACTCTTGTCTTGTTATGTGAAGGGTTTACATTCTTATGAAGGAAGTTATTTCTATGGAGTATGCATCTATGCATGGACGCAAGCTTAGAACTCTCCATTCGTTTTCTACTACTGCGTAGATGCGTAGATACAAGATTCTGAGTGCTGTTGGTGGCGAGTAACGAGAAGCTAGGAGGCAGATAACTGGAATCTTACCCCTCTTAGCTCGGCTGTCATTAGGGTTCCCGATATCAGCAAGTGGGATGAAGACTCAAGGCTCACGTAACAGTGAGTACTGGTATTGTATCACATGTAAACGGTAAGGTTTAAAATCGACAACAGTTGGTAAGGTAATGATTGTTCACTATGTTTGCAGTTAAGTTTGATTTGAGTCGTGATTTAGAAAACTGCTTTGTTCTTTTTTTGTGATTACTGTTGTAAGAAAACGTGTGGGTAGGTATCCTACCCTATTGAAAAAAAAAAAAGAAATAAAAACAGTAATTCTAGTGATTTCAAAGTATATCATGACCCATACTTATTACTTACTTAGTTGTGAAATACTAGCAGTACCAAAATATGGACAGGTAGCCCTTTGTTTTGTTTTGTTTTCGAGTCTACCAAAAATTAATTTGTGATAGTGATAAACATTTTCAATCCATGCCTTGTGTTAAAAGTTTTCTATGCGTGTGAAATTACCGTTACAGATGTTCAACTTCAAGATCAACAAGCTCACTGTCATAGTAGTCTACAGTTTAATCCATGATGAATATGCTGTGACGATGAAACGAGCGCAATTTCTTGCGATACCTATGTCCAAGAAATTAAGAATTGAAGACGCCAACTCTATGGTTATTTTGGAGCAACGGAAATTAAAGGACAGGTTTCTTTCCAAATGTTTTAATGAAAAATTAGAAGCAGTAGTTTAAAGAACTAACGGTTGACATTTCTGTTTGTAACGTTAAGTTTTTGTGTTTTTAATACGTTTTATTATTTGCGAATATTAATTTGATTATAGTAAAGTGAAGCACAATCTTATTTTGATGTCGAGTATAAGATGAGGTCAGTGTCTAACCTCAAACTTTAGGTACTTAGTGTTATGATTAGGTCTAGCATTCCAATTATCTCAACATCTGTTCAAAACTGCTTATTGCTAGTCTACTTGAAAAAAAAAGGAAATCAGTCGGCTTTGACTTTACTTTGTTTTTGTGATAAAAATGATATCGTACAATTTGATGATTACAGTTCAACATGGTGAGTCAGAACGAGCTGCCGGCCTGCAAGTTGTTGATGTTATGCCCGGTGGCGTAGCAGGTGTCGCTACTGCCTACCGTGAACACGTGGTGCAGCACGTGGTGTGGACACGTTGTTAATCCGCTGAGCAGTTCACATTTTTGTTGGGCTATTTGAGGTCTGAGCTAATTGGTGAAACTAATGTTGTTGTAGCCATCGAGGGTTTATTCCCTTTCGATTCTATAGAGTTGAAAAAAAATTGGAGGAAGAAATGCAAAATTGAAACTAAATTAGACATCAATGTTACAGTTACGCAAGTTTAAAATAAACAAGTTTTATGAGATCGGTTATAATCATTTCTGAAGGGTGATGATGATGGTCATGATGGTGGTCATGATGATGGTCATGATGGTGGTCATGATGATGGTCATGATGGTGGTCATGATGGTGGTCATGATGATGGTCGTGATGATGGTCATGATGGTGGTCATGATGGTGGTCATGATGATGGTCATGATAGTGGTCATGATGATGGTCATGATGGTGGTCATGATGGTGGTCATGATGATGGTCATGATGGTGGTCATGATGATGGTCATGATGGTGATCATTGTAGTGTTCGTGGTGATGATCATGATGGTGGTTATGGTGATGATCATGATGGTGGTTATGGTGATGATCATGTTAGTGGTCATGATGATGATGGTGGTGATAGTCATTTCTCATTATGTGGGCTGTCCATAGTTTCAATTTGACTACTTTAGTTTAATTAAAGTTGTGGATTATAATTATTGGAATTAGTCATTTAGTTTGCAATCGTAGAATGAAACATTTTACATTCAGTTTGGTTACCTTTTCTCAGACTGCATACACCATTTTATCATTCGTAATCGTAGGTGTAAAATCGGATCTATTTTTCCGTCTCCGTGCGGCCACGATTGTGGGTGGCATGCGTTTGGTTTGATGGTGTAATCGGTCGATGTGTTTTTGGTTTGGTTACCGGATGGAGGTAGACCAATTTTTCTGTTGCTGGATGGAAGCAACTGTGGTTTTGGTTACCGGATGGAGGTAGACCAACTTTAGAGTACTGTAACCCATTTGTTGGTTTGTTGAAGTGTTTCATTTGACTATTGTAGAACTATGTCTGTTACTGGCTAGTAAAGTAGTAAGTACATAGACTGACTAGTCTATTCGAATGTTAATGAAGTTGATTTTAATTCCCTGGGTTGATTAAACGAGTACCTAAATAATTTTTAAATTTAATGAATTCAAATCATCACTCATGTGAGCTTTCAATGGACCGAGAGCAAGTCCGAGGGATTGAGCGTGATCTAATAATCGCATCGGAAGTTCCGAAGCATGTAAAAGGTGCACGTGGACTGCTTTTTATGTGCAGTATACTCTTTGCGAGGAGTAGCACTTACGCGGCTGAGATGGTTCTAACTTCTGATAGGTTATTGGATCCTAACAATCCGATGGACAAAAATGAAATCTGGTGGTTATGGTGTAACCTGGTTGAGTAATTTACGTTTTTGTTTGAGTCGAGAGGTTGACTCATTTGAATCATTCATTAATTGAGATCGTTTTGACTTATCATTTTGGTAAGGCCACAAAAAAAAAAAAAAGTTATTGTTGTTAAACGGGATGAAGTGACTATGTCACAATGTGAGTTTACGATGGACATAAACGTGACTTGGATTCCTTAATTTTGATTTTACTGGTAACTAAAACTGAGCTGGTGTCACTATCAAAATTGTCTAACAAATTGAAGTTCATGATGATTGAATACAGATAACATTTTGTTGTTAATTAAAATGCTAGAAAGGCAAGTACCAATTGAAGTAGATGAAGATTGTTGTGGTATGAAGGATGAGGTTCTCAGTTCGGTTGGTCGACCGTACCAGAGGCTTGATCGTAGCCGTAGCCCGTTAGAAGTCGGTGTCTACCTTTGAGTAGTCCGTGGGTACGCGGTGCGCGATAAGCTCTGGCGGAGGTCGGGTCTTGTAGAGACCGTAGAGTCATAGGGTTGACTCGGCGATCCCTTGGGGATGCGCGTAGTGTGGTTATGTGATAACCAATAGGCCACGAATGAGAGACCTGCTTCCGAAAGTTTGCCGTCATATGTTTTACGTAAAAGGTGGCTATGAAAGCCAGGTGGTACTTGTCTGGTCTTGCATTTAAATTGGTGGTAATGAATTGACTTTAAGTGATTCTAAATTCAGTTGCAAAGAATAAAATTATTTTCCTTGAGTTGAGTTGATTTTACGTAGACAGATAATTTGGTCAGGAGTAACCGAGTGGTGACAAAGATTACTGATGTACGTGTTTGTTTCAGATACAAGCGAGGACGCTTGTCTTGTCAGTATGGCCGTGTCGGAGATATGAGTTACTAAATCTAGAAAACGATAAGCAATGTTTTGCTTGGAGTGGTCTTTGCTTGGTCCATGCAAGTTTGCAGGTAGATGATACCAACCTATGAACAGGTGGCTGGTGGCCTGACAGTATAAAAGGTCACTACTGCAGTGTTCATCAATTCATTCCCGTGTTAGACATAGAACGATTCACTCTTGTCTTGTTATGTGAAGGGTTTACATTCTTATGAAGGAAGTTATTTCTATGGAGTATGCATCTATGCATGGACGCAAGCTTAGAACTCTCCATTCGTTTTCTACTACTGCGTAGATGCGTAGATACAAGATTCTGAGTGCTGTTGGTGGCGAGTAACGAGAAGCTAGGAGGCAGATAACTGGAATCTTACCCCTCTTAGCTCGGCTGTCATTAGGGTTCCCGATATATTGTTTTATTTACTTTTTTTGTCTCACAGGTGTGATGAAAAACATTGTATGTGCTATGGGCGGTACAAGAATTATGAACTCGTGTGAAGTAAAGCCCGCGCCTTCGGCTTGGGCTTTACTTTCACACTCGTTCACGAATTCTTATTTACCGCCCTTAATACGCACACAATGTACTATTGAATGGTCTTAGTTATAGTCCGTGGGCTAGTCGGCCTGAAATTAGAAAACGGTATAATTTGGGGGTACCAAGTGTCCTTTTTACAGTAGTTAGACATATTCATAAGGATGTTAAAAAAGTATGATAGACATCTCAAAGTGGTAGCTAATAGGCTTACGGGCTATTTCAAGATTTCCGTTGTATGACAGGTATGGTTAAAATTAGGAGGTACAAATTTTCCTTTTCACGGCTGTTAGGTAAGCTTATAAAAACGTCAAAAATGCAAGATTGCCATTTATAAGTGCTACCTAACAAAAATGGGGGCCAATCAAAGATGGTGGATCTCAAGTTTTAAAAAATCAAGTATATCTCGAGAACTATTAAATATATCTAATTACTCTCTTAGACAAAATTAAAGGCATATCTGTAAGCTTCATATTTTGCATATACACCATATTGCTAAAACCAACCAATAATTAATTATGACCAAATTTATGAAAATTTCGTGATTTCGATTTTTTTTTGAGTCGTGTTTTTACATAGTAGTCATGACGCTAGAAAAATTAAATATTTTTTTAAAGAAAGTGTATTTAATAAGCTTTAATTTGATGTATACAACTTGTTGGCGGTATTAAAAAAAAAAGACCCATAAAAATATTTAAATGAATTGTAGTCATAATCCACCGTATACTTAGTGATTTAAGAGGCGATGGAAGTGCCTTGGTTATTTGAAATAAGCACTATTATTTACGAGTGGCACTTCCATCGCCTCTTAAATCACTAAGTATACGGTGGATAGTCATAATCCACCGTATACTTATTCAATAATAATTCATTTAAATATTTTTATGGGTCTTTTTTTTATTACCACCAACAAGTTATATACATCAAATTAAAGCTTATTAAATACACTATCTTTAAAAAAATATTTAATTTTTCTAGCGTCATGACTACTATGTAAAAACACGACACAAAAAAAATCAAAATCACGAAATTTTCATAAATTTGGTCATAATTAATTATTGGTTGGTTTTAGCAATATGGTGTCTATGCAAAATATGAAGCTTACAGATATGCCTTTAATTTTGTTCCATAGAGTAATTAGATATATTTAATAGTTCTCGAGATATACTTGATTTTGTAAAACTTGAGATCCACCATCTTTCACATTGAGATCAACTTGAGATCCTCAATCCTTACGTGCTCTCATTGCTAGCGGAATGAAGGATTGTTAGTTTTTCTGTTTTAGTTGATTTCATCGTTATAATATTAATATGTATTTTAATGTATGTATGTAGTTAGTTCGTGTATATATTTGTGTAGGTATATATGTAGATATAGATATGATATATATGTTTTTGTTCATATTATTTAACTGGATAGATGTAGCACCGCCCACAATCTCTCTGAGTAGACTGGTAGAGAATGCCTCATGGCATTAAGTTCGCCTTTTGTACGTTAAGTTTTACTTTTGTGCAATAAAGTTTAAATAAATAAATAAATCTTTGATTGGCCCCCATTTTTGTTAGGTAGCACTTATAAATGGCAATCTTGCATTTTTGACGTTTTTATTAGCTTACCTAACAGCCGTGAAAAGGAAAATTTGTACCTCCTAATTTTAACCATACCTGTCATACAACGGAAATCTTGAAATAGCCCGTATGCCTATTAGCTACCACTTTGAGATGTCTATCATACTTTTTTAACATCCTTATGAATATGTCTAACTACTGTAAAAAGGACACTTGGTACCCCCAAATTATACCGTTTTCTAATTTCGGGCCTGAAATAAATTAAACTATGTATATAAGAAATCCATTTTATTCTATTGAAAATCTAAACTAAACTGACATTGACATATATGTGTAGAAAGAAAACGTAAAGAACAAGGAGTCAATATATCACAATCCTCCCCACTAAAACTATAATAATAACTCGAAAATAATAAGGACTAAGACACCTTACTTATAAATGGGGTTTTCATTCCTTGTACTACGAGGCACGGGACGGTTCAATACGGGAGATGCACTTCCAACATTTTCTCCACGACTTGATGGAGAGGCAGACCCATACGCAGGTAGCATTGGTACCTCTGTCACGCTATCATGAGGTGTAGGACTAATTGGTATCTCATGTGATAAAGAACTTTCGTGCGAAACTGGTAACCGGGGGTCAATCCCTGGAGGTTCTGACTCTGCCAGCGGGCACGATAACAGACCTAACCCTTTCGGTCTACGCTGATCGATATGTCTGTGACCTACCCCGCTCGTATCAGATGCCACAGTATAACCAGCAGCTCCTAAACTTCTCGGTCTAAGCTGATCGATATGCCTGTGAGCTACTCCACCCATATCCGACGTCACTGTATAATCAGTAGTCCCTAATCGGTCTACCACTACCCCAGGTACCCACTTGTTTCCCGTGTTAAATTGCCTAAACCATACAGGCTCACCAACATTAACCGACCTCTGCGATCCACTCGCTTCTTGTGTCATTCGTCTCTGCGAAACTAAGGCTCTTTCTTGCCTGTCCGGCTTCAGAATATCAAGACCCGTGCGTAATTTACGATTTATGAGACATTGAGCGGGGCTTTCACCTGTAGTGCAATGGGGTGTGTTCCTATAATGCAGCAGAAAGGTCTGTATTGACGTCATAATAGGAAGATTTTGTCTAATAGCTTTCTTTACCACCCTTTTTATGGTCTTGACAGCATTTTCAGCCGCTCCATTCGAAGACGGATGGTACGGAGCTGCAAACATGTGTTGAATGTGGTTTCCCTTAGTAAATTCACAAAATTCTTTACTAGTAAAGGGCGGACCATTGTCTGAGACAATTTGCCTCGGGAACCCAAAACGAGAAAACACTTCGGTTAATCTTTCTATGGTACTACTAGCTGAAGTACTGGGTACCTGAAAGACCTCTAACCATTTCGAAGTAGAGTCGACTATAACCAAGTAGGTTTTGCCCTGCATTGGACCCATGAAATCGACATGAATTCGAGTCCACGAACTACCAGCATAGGGCCAAGGACAAGGCACGTGGCCTCTAGGAGCATCCTGTTCCAATGCACAAACTTCACAAGCCTTACATTTAGATTCTATATCTTCATCCAAGCCAGGCCACCACACATAGCTCCGTGCCATAGACTTTGTTTTAACAATGCCCATATGAGGCTCGTGTAACATTTCTACCACTGCACGCTGGCAAGATTGCGGAACCACCACGCGATGGCCCCACATGACACATCCATATTCAGAATAAAGTTCTTGCTTTCTGTTAAAGAAAGGTTGCAAATTCTTAATATCATTCGATTCTGGCCATCCATCGTTAATATAACCTAAAATCCGCCCTAAAATAGGGTCTTTTGCCGTTTCACGCTTGATGGTGTTACTGTCCATTGCTAATGCGTCTTGAACATAGTGTAAATACGTATGCTCCGGAATAGCCTGTTCCGTTCCCGCATCGCTCTCCACAGGCAGCCGCGACAAGCCATCCGCCACATTTACCTTGGTGTTTATATATTCTATATCGTAAGAAAATGCAGACAATATCAAGGCCCACCTCTGCATACGGCTCGCCGCCATTGCCGGAATACCCGCCCTAGGGCCAAACAGACTCACCAACGGTTTATGGTCCGTCCTTAACGTAAAATGTCGACCATACAAATACTGGTGGAACTTTTTTAAACAGAAAATAATAGCTAAGGCCTCTCTATCAATTTGTGAGTAATTTTTCTCCGCCACGCTAAATGACCGCGAGGCATAGGCTATGGGGCGCTCGCCCCGCACGCTGGGCTGAGCTAGTACACCCGCCACGCCGCGCGCGCTTGCGTCACACGTCAATATTAAAGGTTTATCCTGATCATAGTGAGCTAAAACCTTCGATCCAGACAAGCGCCGCTTAATAGTCACAAAAGCCTTCTCACACTCATCCGACCAATTCCAAACGACTCCCTTCTTTAACAATTCGTGCATAGGACTCAAAATGGCACTCATATTCTTAACGAATTTCCCATAAAAGTTGACCATGCCTAAAAAAGATCGTAACTCCGTAATATTTTTGGGAGTAGGCACCTTTAACATTGCCTCGATTTTGGTCGGATCTGTGGCAATTCCGTCCTTTGACACTATGTAGCCTAAATAATTTACTTGATCCACGAGGAATACACACTTACTTTTTTTTACTTTCAAACCGCTTTCATGCAGCCTTTTCAACACTGCGTCCAAAGCCCTAAGGTGCTCTTCCTTTGAACTACCTCCAATAATGACATCGTCTTGGAAAATTCCTACCGACGGATGTACTCCCTTTAATAAATTAGTCATAGTTCTTTGAAAAATTCCGGCACTAGAGGCTAAACCAAATACAAGGCGGTTATACCTAAAAAGTCCCCTATGCGTATTAATTACTGTCAAGTCCCTCGAAGCCTCATTAAGAACTAACTGATTATAAGCCTGAGACAAATCGATCTTACTGAAAAATTTTGAACCATTTAAACAAGCAGATCCTCCACTCTCGGTAACGGGTATCTATCGACCAGCAAGACCGGGTTCAGCGTTATTTTATAGTCCGCACAGAGTCTCAAACCACCATCAGATTTACTTACAGGTACCAAAGGCGTTGCCCATTCTGAAGTGTCAACCGGTTCTATGATTCCATCGCGCAACATCGCATCCAACTCACTATCCACCCGCCGCAGCAGCGCGTACGGGAGAGGACGTGCGCGGCAGTAAATAGGAACCGCTCCTTCGCGCATGTGCAGTTGTATCTCTCCACCATTGAACCGACCCAAGCCACCGTCAAAAAGTTCCTTATATCTGTCGAACAAAACATTCACATCATTTGGGATATTATCATTAACAATACTATTAATATTACTAGCACGAGAACAAGTTACAGGTATTTTCAATTCACTCAACCAATGTCTACCCAGCAATGACGTTGTTCCCCTGTTGACGACAAATAACTCTAATTTCTTAGAAATGTTCCCATACTTGACTGTCGGCTTAAAAAATCCAATAGTCTCAATTTTTGTCTCATTATAGCAATTAAGCCTTAGACTACAGGGTTTTAACTGAACGTCAGCAAACATGGCGTTAAAAGTGTCCCTGTTTATGCAAGACACCGCGGAACCAGTGTCGGCTTCCATCTGAACAATCTTATCATTGACAACCAAAGGCAAACTTACCGGTCTATAATTGCTTAGTGATAAATGATTAATACCGTCGTCACTTGAATAATCGGTTTCATCTTCCACCCTATTTATGGATTGCGTCATACCACTCTCGACGAAGTGAACGTCATTTATCTCCCGACGATTATTCGTCAAATTCATCTTGCTAGAGCCTTCACCCGTCATCGGGCACATTCTGCGTAAATGGCCAACGTTCTTGCACTTGCTGCCGTTGCCGCTGGCCGAATCCACTTGACGTTGAGGTACAGATTTTGCGGTGCTTGCCGAGCACGTTGTATACTGCCGCCCGGAACCGCCATAACGACTGCCTTGTATATTTAACTTATTAACTTCATTTCTGGTACTATCAATTCGCGCCGTATTAATTTCCGACCGCTCTACTGAAGCTGCATCACGCTCTGCAGACTCTAGCGACTTGGCAATCCTAATCGCAGTTTCATATGTAAGTGTTTCCTCCGCGAACAACCTCTGACGAATCACATCGCCACTCACGCCACATACAAACTGATCCCTGAGATTATCCTCCAGAGAAGTACCGAAGTCACAATATTTCGATAGACGTTTGAGTTCCGCAACATAACATGCAACCGTTTCACCAGACATTTGCCGCCGTTGTCTAAACTTGTACCTTTCCGCCATAATTGACGGTTTTGGTTGCAAATGTTGGGATAAAATGGTGACCGCACGATCATAGGATAAGTCCTTCGGCAGCGTGGGGCTAGCCAAAGATGTCAATAGCTCATAAACATCTTCACCCATTACGGAAATAAGCGTGGCAAGCTTTTTATCGTTTTTTACACCATTTGCCGTAAAATACATTTCCAATCTTTCCGTATAAGATTTCCAGTTCCCGTCGTTAAGGTTGAACTCTTTTATACTTCCGATGGACATTTTGGCTAATTAATCACTCGTCGCCAATGAAATAAATTAAACTATGTATATAAGAAATCCATTTTATTCTATTGAAAATCTAAACTAAACTGACATTGACATATATGTGTAGAAAGAAAACGTAAAGAACAAGGAGTCAATATATCACAGGGCCGACTAGCCCACGGACTATTATACGATTTTATACGTAAAATTAAAACTAGTTTCAGTTGTAACCCTACACCACTGACTGGAGAAGAATCCGTAAGAAACTTGGCGGGACTTGTTTTTCAAATCCCGAAATCATGCACGTGCCCCTTAGACTATCCCTTAGTATGTCAAATGCGCCTAGCCTTGTAATGCCCTGGCCACGACATCGGTCTAAGGCGACCGGCTTAGCGGAAAACGTATGGTGCTCCCTCTCGTACCTATATCGGCATCCCGCTCCCACTCATGGATTCGCTCGCCGCTGTTAGCCTTTGACCGATGTCGTGGCCAGGGCATAAAAGATTGCATATGTTTACTCGAGAAATTTGATAGCCGAGTGTAGTTATGTATGGCATAGTGCGTTCGAATCGCACCTCGGATGTAGGTGAACTAGGTCTTTTTTCTTAGGTACTTACTTATATATTATCTAATATTTATAATCAGAGATCGGACAAATGTGCGTCATTGTTCGCAATAATATGGACATTACTACAAAGTTGAATAAATAAATAACTAAACGATAATTTTCTGAAATTTTATGTTGAAGCTTTAAGATGATTATTTAACAAGAAAGAAAGTCAAAATATTCTTTATTCAATTAGGCCCAGCAACGAGCGCTTTTGAATCGTTAAACTAAATAGCGAATGAGAGAAAAAAAAAACTACTTCCGGTTCTAGCCCTACACCACTGCCTGAGAAGAATCCGCAAGAAAGTAAGCGGGACTTTTTTTTTTACAAAGGTTTTCAACTTTTAATAGCTACCGGTGTCAAATAGGTAATTTTTTGAAAATGATTCAATTATTAATTATTTAATCAATTTTGGAGTCAGGTCCTTATTATTGCGAACAATGACGCACATTTATTTTGTCCGATCTCTGTTTATAATCTAACCTAGGGCCCATTTCTCCAAAGCTTGTAACTTGTAGAGCAGAAGTCCTTATCTAATTAATAGTGTCCAAAAGAGATTTCCACTTGTACTACAAGTTACAAGCTTTTGAGAAGTGGGCCCCTAGTCGATTAACCTTACCCTTAACCTATTTACTCATGATCATAATGCTCAAGTTACGGAACAAACACAACAATGATCGAAGTAAGCGGACCCATTGTCCCTTAAAGCAAATGCCGAATAATACTGACGCCATAACAAGGGTGTTGTTATTGTTGCCAAGAAAGAGGCAATCGTTTCTTGGAACTATAATAACATATTCTCTGAGGATGAGGTTAAATTTTGTCTCCTGTGTGTGGCCGCGTGGTGACGGCAGTAAGAATACAACGCGATTGTAATACCACGGGTGTTGCTGGTGTCCATGGGCGACGGTGATCGTTTATCACCAGACGTCTGCTCGCTTGCCTCCTAATCCATATATATAAAAAAAAACATTTATCACCATATATACCTTTATAGTACCATTATAGTACCTTCGAAACATTAAGTACAGATGTCGCTAGTGATTAGCTTCACAATACCATTGACTAAATTCGCTGTGATCGACGGAAGGTCGTCTGGTGTAATTGGAAGCACGTTGGACCGGCAATCCAGAGGAAGCGGGTTCCAATCCCGTGACAACCAGAGTCTTTCGCAGTTGATTTTTTCTGTGGTAAGCACATCTGTCCACGACATTGTGGTATTTATTTATTGTAGAATGTAGATGCTGGTGCATCATGAATTAAAGTGGACAGTGAGGATACACTACCTACTGCGATCGCTATCCCGCTTGCCCAGCGTGGCGATTGTGGGAATTGTTTTCCTAATGCGTATATGCATAGGCTAAAGTGAAGCCGCTGTCCAGCTGTGGACTAATATAGGCTGATAATGTGATAGGATTTTAAAGGGTTGGAAAAGCGTATTCTCGGAAACTGTCTATCTTTTGGATTTGTAGACGTACTCGTATATAGGCTACGGTAACTGATTACCATCAATTCAATTCAATTCAAATTCTTTAATGTAAATAATAACACATGTCAAATATACTTACAACTACATTAAGTAATATTAACAGTCTAACACAATCAACAGTCTAATACAAAAAAAAATATAACAATATTTAGAAAAATAAAAACAATTAAATTAGATTATAAAATTCGTCAATACTATAAAATGCATATATATTTTAATGCCATCAGGCAGGCCTTGTGCTTGTTTGCCACCGTCGTTGTAATAAAAAAGCCTTCTAATATAGGGGTCGCAGTTACCCTGGTTAGCGCTATTCTCTCTCAATGGGCGACGGTATAAATAACAAGGTGACGGGTGACAATGCGACGGGAAATGATCGCAGGCGACGAGGCGTGGTCGCACTTGTCGCTGTATCCTTGTGTTACAACTTACAATCTTTTTAAGGAACAGGCCTCTGTAAAACTGAACGACGGAAACATCCTGCCAGTTTGTTGTGGTGTGCTGCTTTCAATGCTGGACGTAGGCCTCTCCTATCAACTATGCGTATGATGCCTTAGGAGGGAAATGCCCATAATCGCCACGCTGGACAAGCGGATTGGCGATCGCAGTAATGTTTCCCCTATGATGACGCTACTTTTTTATTTACTGAAAAGAAATGTAATATTTCACTAAGTGAGCATTTCGTATTAACATAGAATAGTCTGTTATCATGTAGGTATAATTGTTAAATAAAGTACACATATACTCGTACAAATACAAAAATAAAGTCATTATTACATAATTATACAAGCAACTTTTTTATATTTATTATTAAACCAATAGACAGCAAATAAATCGTTGTGCGGTAGATAGTTTTACTTATCCCTTCGTCTGCTTGTTTTCAAATCAAAATAATCCAAGCACCTTCATACATGTCTATACGTATACGAGTAAGTTCAATTGTACTTGATTGTATTGTTTGAAATTGAAGGATTTTTTCCGCTACGCTCTCATCTCCGCTACTCGCTTACACTGCTCCACACCCTACCGCGACATAGTAACGACGCCGATATATCTGTCTCGTATTATAACAATAGGAGTATACATTGCGTGATACGAGCACGCTACTCATCTCAATAAGGTCTTAAGTGACTCAAGTTTTCTATACAAATGAGACTTGTTGTGATTAAGTCGTTATTATTCATGACATAGCGTTTATTTGGGATTTGTCGATAAGAGTTTGGCTTGGCGAATCAGTGGAGACGGGGTATAAAAGTATAAACAAGTCAAGAACATAAGACGATTTGGATTAGCTATTGTAATAATAAGTTCCAATCCGCGACGGTGTATATAAATGTAGGATCGGAACGTAAGAAGATGAGTGGAACGGAGCGTACGTGTGAGAGAAGGATGGTAGACGGTGCGAGAGGGACGGGAGAACGATTTGAATGGGGAACGAAAGAATGTGTGGTGTGTAAGACGTGGTGTGAAAGAAGTAAAACAATTTAGCTGGTGAAAATAAATCTAAATTAACGAAGAAACGCATTTTATTCGGAGGCAATAGAGAATCCCACATAATTTTGGTGTCTGAAGCGGGATTGCCTCAAGAATATTTAAGAAACGACGAAATTGAAAATTTGGAAAATTTTCATAGGAAAAAAAAAATGGCGTCCGATGGAAGTTTCAATTTTAATATGGTATTAGACGGAATACCGAAGTTCAGCGGCGACGATAAGGCGCATTCATCGACGAAATGGGCTCAAGATATTGAAGACAACGCAGAAATCTTCAGTTGGACGGAAGCCCAGATCCTCATTGTAGCGCGAAGATCTTTAGTCGGCACGGGCGGCACTATGGCTACAATCCGAGAAAACCTTCAAAAAATACGAAGATCTCAAAGCGGCAGTATTTAAAGAATTCCCGGATTCCATTAACATCAAGGAGATGCACGAGCTGATGGGTAGTAGAAAGAAGAAGAAGGAAGAGTCCTACTATCAATATATGCTGGTCATGAAGGAGCTGGGTAAACGCGCAAAATTCCCAGATTACATAGCTATACAATACATTATCGACGGCATAACTGATTACGAGCTTAACAAAGCTATTTTGTACGGCGCAACTACCTATCCGGTCCTAAAAGAAAAATTACAGTTATACGAAAAGATGAAGATGAAAACGAAGAAAGAAGTGCAAGAAGTTAAACCTAATCATAATAAGATAGAAAAAGATAATATGAAGAATAATTCATCATCGTCGGCAGGTCGAAAACGGTGCTATAAATGCGGCGAAGATAATCATTTGGCTTTGACATGTACGAAGGGCGTCAAATGTTTTCGGTGTAACGAGTTTGGACATATCGGAAGTCAGTGTACATCGAACAATTTAAAAGAGCGCGGCGATGTTCCGGCGGCGAAGTCGTTTCACGATTTCCGTAACGACAAAGGGAGACAGCAATCATCGGGTTCGGCGGCGGCGACGGATAGTCGGCGGCGGTCGGCCATGTTCGGGCAATCGGCGAATGAGGAAGCGCGCATCGATGACAACTTCACTATGGCGGATGTCATTGTCAGCGGCCGGCATTTGGATGTAAACAAACACGACGAAAAGATTGAGAATATTTCCGATGAGCCGATGAAATTGATTTATTTATGCGGAATGGATGTAAGCGCATTAATTGACTCCGGTAGTGCGTTAAACCTTATTAGATTGGACGTGTTTAATAAATTAAAAGTGGAAATGTGCGTTGAGGACAAAGTGATAAACGGATTTGGACAGTCGGTGGTAAGATCGCTTGGAAAGTTTTACCAAAGTGTTATAATTGACGGGAAGTGTTATAACGATGTAATATTCCATATTGTATCCAATGATGCTATGCCATTTCCAGTAATTATAGGTCGTGAATTTCTGGATACTGTAGTGATGGTTATGCGCGAGGGTTCCGTAAAGTTCATATCAGAGGATGACGGATGGTTGGCGAGGGTGAATTGTGTGAATGAGGGTAATATTTCAGGTCACATCCACGACAACGTTGTTAAAGAAGAGGTGGAACGACTAGTGGCTGAATACAAACCTATACAAACAAAGGAGGCGCCAATCGAACTCAAGATCATACTGAAAGATGACATCCCCGTGGCACAACGTCCGAGAAGACTTTCCTTGGCAGAACAGCAGATTGTCGAAGAGCAGGTAGATGAATGGATGCAGAAAGGAATTATACAGGTGAGTTTTTCTGAGTACACTAGCCCGTTAGTTTTAGTAAAAAAGAAAGATGGTTCAACCAGAGTGTGTGTTGATTATAGACTGCTTAACAGGAAAATGGTTAAAGATGAGTTTCCTCTACCACTGATCGAAGACCTAATTGACAAGTTGAAGGATGCTAAGTTGTTCAGTGTGCTTGATTTGAAAAATGGGTTCTTCCATTTAAGGATAAGCAAGGAGTCAGTCCCATATACATCGTTTGTTACGCACCATGAGCAATGGGAATTCCTAAGAGCCCCATTCGGTTTATCAGTCTCACCGAAGTATTTCATGAGATTCATCACCATTATTTTTAAAGATTTAATTCAAGAAGGTATTATGATGGTATTCATTGACGATATAATAATTCCAGGTCAGACGGAGCAAGATGCACTCTCAAAGCTGCAACGAGTATTGGAAGTAGCTGCGGAGTATGGTTTGGAAATTAATTGGAAGAAGGCACACCTGATATGCAAAGAGATTGAGTACCTAGGGCATCTTATCAAAGAAGGGCAGGTACAGCCAAGTCCAGACAAAATTAAGGCAGTAGCATGTTATCCAGAGCCAAGAGATTTTAAACAAGTACAAAGTTTCATTGGATTGACCTCATACTTCCGTAAGTACATACAAGATTATGCACAGATAGCAAGACCCTTAACTGACTTGATGAGAAAAGATGCTAAGTTTGTTTTTGGTCAAGAACAAAGGGAAGCCTTTAACATTTTAAAGATTAAGTTGACGAGTGAACCAGTTTTAAAGATATTCAATCCGAAGTTACACACAGAACTTCACACAGATGCGTCGAGCCAGGCTCTGGCAGGTATACTTATGCAGAGAAGTCAAGATGGAGAACTGCACCCTGTATACTATAGAAGTAGACGTACAAGTGAAGCAGAAAGTCGATATTCAAGCTATGAACTCGAAGCTCTAGCTATTGTGGAATCTGTGAAGAAGTTTCACCATTACCTATTTGGTATTCACTTTAAGATTGTTACAGACTGTCAAGCGTTTGAGCTCACTTTGAAAAAGAAAGATCTGACAGCTAAAGTGGCAAGATGGGTACTACTACTGGACCAGTATGACTATGAGATAGAACATCGACCGGGTGTTAAGATGCCACATGCAGATGCTCTTAGCCGGAATCCATACGTGGCCATTGTGGTAAGCTTGCACGAGAAGATTAGCCAAGCTCAAGAAAAAGATGAGGAGCTCAATGCCATTAAACAGCTGATTTTGAAAGATGGAAATTACAATGACTTTTATGTGCAAAATGACATACTTTACAAAGGTGATCAGCGGCAACTGGTGGTACCTAAGATTATGGAAAAAGAGGTTATCAAGCAGGTACACAGTAATGGCCATTTTGCCATGAGAAAGATGAAAGATGCTATAAGCAAAGATTACTACATAAGAAACATGGACAGGAAGATTGAAAAAGTAATTACAGGTTGTATACCTTGTTTATTAGCTACCAGAAAAGAAGGCAAACAAGAAGGATTTTTGAATCCTATTGCAAAAGAAGGAACGCCACTGCATACGTTGCATTTAGACCACATTGGACCGTTGACTGAAACAAAGAAGCGTTACAATCATATACTGACAGTTGTGGACGCATTCACAAAGTTTGTGTGGCTCTACCCAACGAAGTCAACAACCAGTGCTGAAGTAATTAGCAGGTTGCAACTACAGCAGCAGACATTCGGTAACCCAATACGCATTATTACCGATAGAGGTACGGCATTCACGAGCGGAGCTTTCCAGAAGTACTGTGAAGATGAGGGTATCCAGCATGTGACTATTACAACTGGAGTAGCCAGGAGTAACGGCCAAGTAGAGAGAATCCATCGTATTATGATACCGATGTTGACCAAGTTATGCATAGAAGATCAGTCTCTATGGTACAAGCACGTGGGACGAGTACAGAGAGCTATAAATAGTACGTATCAGAGAAGCATAGATACCTCACCTTTCCAGCTGTTGACCGGTACTAAGATGAACTGCAAAGAGGATGTAGAAATATTAAACCTGTTGCAAAAAGAAATTATATCCCAGTTTGATGAAGAAAGAGAAATTCTAAGGCAGAAGGCCAAAGAACAGATTCAGAAGATCCAAGAGGAAAACAGAAAGAGTTTTAATAAAAAGAGGAAGCAGAGCTCTAAGTATGAAGTAGGCGATCTTGTTGCGATTAAAAGAACACAGTTTGGGCCAGGTCTAAAGATTAAGCCGAAATTCTTAGGACCCTACAAGGTAACTAAGGTGAAGCGAAATGATCGCTACGACGTGGAGAAGCTTTATAGCGGTACGGAGGGGCCGAACAGGACATCTACGGCGGCAGACTTCATGAAGAGGTGGCCTGACGAAGACTGCGAGTAACTGGTAGGATTTTTAACCTTTTATTTTTGATATTTTTGATGATGGTGATGCACGTAAGATACCTTATTTGTCGGTTACATATTTTCATAGCGTATATTTTAAAGACGGAACCTAAGCGGATAAACCTGATCTCAGTGATCTCACAAATAAGTATTTTTAAGTTAGCTTAAATTTTAAAAATGTCAAAGATCGTTACATAACATAGACTGTTGTTAGAATATTTTTATAAGTTGTTTATTTACGCTGTTACCTTAAATTTCATGTTACCAAAATGCTGTTATTATGTAAAGTGCTATGTTGAGCACAATCTATTTAAGACAGTTGTTGTTTTGTTGGACAACTTTAACGTAAGATGTTTGTATGATGTGAAGATGAATGAACGGGAATGATATCTGAGGGCAGATATTCTGCAGGACGGCCGAGAATGTAGGATCGGAACGTAAGAAGATGAGTGGAACGGAGCGTACGTGTGAGAGAAGGATGGTAGACGGTGCGAGAGGGACGGGAGAACGATTTGAATGGGGAACGAAAGAATGTGTGGTGTGTAAGACGTGGTGTGAAAGAAGTAAAACAATTTAGCTGGTGAAAATAAATCTAAATTAACGAAGAAACGCATTTTATTCGGAGGCAATAGAGAATCCCACATAAATATGTAGGTAATAACTATATTAAGAAAGGTAAGGAATATGGGAAACGTTATCTTAAGTAGTTTAACGAAAAACGGGTCTTATTCGCGTAAGTTTACGTTTAATATTATCATGCATGACGTAACATCTTTAGTCGCAGACAGACTGACGAGAAAACGTATCAACACCTTCTAGCTGCGCAGGTTTTGCAAACTACCCACACTTGGTCTTGATTATAATATTCCCTTCTAGGCTAGGGTTGTTACTACGCCTATACACAACACTCAAAACATCCAATGCCTTCAAATGGATGTTTCAGGCGGAGGACATTCCCTGCCCCTCATTTTGATTAAAATTCCGATGTTTCTTACTTTCAATAGTTTCGCGTACTTTTCGGCTATGATGAATACATTCGGTTGAGAGGGCTTTCGAACTTTTAATATGGAGCTCTATCCAGTGGATTGGTCCAGATTCCAACAAAAGCTCGGCCTCGGCCACAGCAGACTTATTCGTTTGACGCTTTTTAACAGCCGTGATAATTATGTTCTTTGACCCTTTCAGCTACGTGTGTGCAGAAAGGGAAACCCTGTGGAAAGGTTTTTGAGTGGCAACCGCGTACCGCAAGGCACAAGATGAGTAGAACCTCCACAAGGTTGACTAATGACCTGGTGAAAATCGCAGGAGTCCGCTGAATGCGGGTGGCGCAGGACCGCTCCTTGTGGCAATCTTCTGGGGTTGGCAATAAATCCAGCAGTAGACGTCTTTCGTGATGATGATGATGGCTTCAATGAAGGCGTCATTAGAGCGAAAGAGACACATCCTCGTTTGCGGATTTGGAAGTTCGCGTTTTGGCTGCTGGTGTCACAGAATAGTCTGACATCAGGGAGGCTAGCACATCTTTCGAAGACTGTTAATGCATATTTTTGTCTGTCACTCGCATGGCGTCAGATCATAAGTAATCTGAAAGATGTGATAGAGTAGGCGTTGGCTATATGCTGTGACCATATATAATATGGACATATATTATAAAGCAAGTTCAAAAATGCCCCCAAAAACAATTGTGCAATAGAGCTAAGACACGACAGCGCTTTTTTATCACCGCGCATAAATGTCGGTGCAAAATCTTTGGCAAATGCAAAAAAAGCCAATCTAAACTTTCATGGACCAATCACAACTATTTTCAAATAGCGGTTTAAGTTTTTATAGGAGAATATAGAAATTTATTAGCGTGATGTATTGAAGACGAGATGAAACTTGTCAACAAAAATTCAAGACTATTTTTGAGAAACCATTGAGTATGTAATGTGTAATTTTGCTATGTAATGTGTAATTTTGTTTTGACTTGTGTTTTCGTACATTAAAGAATTTGAATCTTGATGCTTGATTTATGGCGTGCAGCTTCCATATTTTATTTGTTCGTAGGCTCTATGAAAACTTTCTAAAGTAATCTTGTCAAATTTTCAAAAATCGCCCGTGAACAGCCTCCGTAAGTTATAATGAGCGGTGGCGTAATCGCTTTGTCTGTCTGCCGGAACAATGTGCACCCATTCACGGGTAGTCTTTTGTTGGCGCGGGTTAATTTATTGCGCTCAGACGCAGGGTTTGTTTTATTGAATGTCTGCCTTGAGGTGTTGGGAAGTTTCCGATTCATCATCATCTTGCTATCAGCCTAGCCGTGTGGTGACGGCAGTAAGAATACATTTGTCACTACCTACCCCAACTCCTCCTGCGGGTGTCGTAAGAGTCGACTAAGGGATTGAAGTGTCACTGACCATTATTTGATAAAAGATTGATGATGGGCAGCAGCGTTATCATAGTGGACACATTACTGCGATCGCCAATCCGGTTGCCCAGCGTGGCGATTATGGGCATTTACCTCATAATGCATTTATACGCATAGTTAATCGGAGAGGCCTACGTCCAGCAGTGGATAGGCTGATGATGATGATGATGAGACGCAGGGTTTGTTTTATTGAATGTCTGCCGTGAGGTGTTGGGAAAGTTTCCGATTATGAGTATATGATTTTTTCGAAGAAACTGTACCGCGAGCTTTCAAAATTGTAAATGTTTGGAGAGACATGGACAGAAGGTCAAGGGACAATAACAGTTTGACTTGTTACATAAAGTTTAAAAATAAAAATGGTACAGTGATCCATAGCGATTCAAACAAATGAAATAAATATCAAAAATCTACACCACTTCCAGCGTTTTGTAAAGTTCGGTATTTTTTCTTTGGCTTAAGGTATGTAATATTTAAATAAAAAATCTAGTTTAGGTGCATTTAGACCAAACAAGCATTCGCTCATGCTAGCCCCCACTCTCAACGAATCAACGAATTTCGACGATGATTCGTCGAAATCAACGAATTTCAACGAATCACGTATTGTGTAACGAACGAATTTCGTAGTGGGTGATAGAATGAGCGAATACTCTTTTTGTAAATGCACCTTTAAATTTCGTAGCCAGAAACTACATTGCAAGGATGCTGATAGGCTTTACAGTGATCCCACACTAATCCACATCAGACAGAATTTCCACAAAACTGATAGTTTATGTGCTTACTTAAACTAAAACAAAACATTTTATTTTAATTGTAAAAATAAACTTATTAATTTAGTATATTTTCTGGTGATTATTTTACGAATAGGTCACACATAAGGGCCCAGTTAACAATTTTTTTTTGCAACAGTATAAGAACTTTTGTGATTTCTCTAACATTTTCTAAAAATCTTATCTCCCTCGGGGTACTTTTAAAACATCCCCCGAATTTGGAAACTAATGATTGCTGAATATTTAACTCCTTAAATATTTGTTCGAGATATATTTGAAGAAATACTTTCAACAACTTTTTATACGCCAATAAACGACTATAATAAGAATTAAGAATAATATTATACGACGCAAGGTGGTAAATGCCCATGATAGCCAGGCTCGGTCACGCTGCTTGACGCTCGCCACTCGGGCCTTATGGCCTTATGGCCTGGCCACGACATCGATCTAAGGCGACCGGCAGGGTGGAAAACCTAATATGCGAGGAGAGGGAGTTCCAATATCGGTCTTACATTTTAACGTATGGGTTCGCTCGCAGCCTGTCGCCTTAGACTGTCGTGGCCAGGTCATTACCTACACATTCTTGTGGTAAGGTCCAGAGCTGCCAAAAAGTAATCCTATTATTACTCCTTCCAATACAAATGTTATTTACAGAAATGATCAGAGGCCCACCGCGAACCATGAACGAAGTATTGTCTCCCTGTTATACTTACGTACGAATTCACGAGCGCGAGAGAGAGGCTTCAGAGTACTTTTTGCGCAACTCCGGCAATCACAGTAGGGTATTAAGTTAATAATTTACTGTGACACTACGACACTTCATTGATTGGTCTATAGTCGGGCTATTTATCAACTGAATTCTTTAAACATTTCTACGCTGAGCCATCAAGGGAATAGAAGTACTAAATAATCTCGTATTTGCGTAGGCATTTTAAAAGGGTTTGCAATTTTAGAGAATTTCCAATGCTAAGAAAATGTATTTTGTAATTTTCAACCGATTTTAAAACGACTGTCTCGAATTCTCAGGGATCATTTATTATACTTGCATGAGTCGCGGGAGTTATAGAAATGTGAAATTCCCTAGGGAGGATAAATGTTATCAAGTAAGTACTTACGTTATTTAGAATTCATCATCATCATCATCAGCCTATGATAGTCCACCGCTGGACGTAGGCCTCTCCTATTAAATATGCGTATAGACGCATTAGGAGGTAAATGCCCATAATCGCCACGCTGGGCAAGCGGATTGGCGATCGCAGTAATGTGTCCACTATGATGACGCTGCAGCCCGTCATCAATCTTTTATCAAATAATGGTCGGTGACACTTCAATCCCTTAGTCGACTCTTACAACACCCGCAGGAATTGGAGTGGTGACAAATGTATTTTACTGCCGTCACCACACGGCCAATTTATTTTGAATTATTTTGTCTTAAAACTTATTTTTTTGTCATCAAGTGTGATAAACATTGTACCTACGGTACATTGCTAGGTAACGAGGCCGGGACTCCGTGTTCTCAAACATACAAAGAAATACAAAAAAAATGACAATGTAATCGAAATTAAAAAAAAGTTACTTTGCAGGCCTAGGCCTGAAAAGTGTTAAGAAATTCCATTTCCATCCCAGTGAGTTACTGCACCCTAAAAGCGATACTTCCGAGTCTATTTTAAGAAACGTAAAGACAATATTTCATTACATGTTTGAGAAATACTTATTCACTACCATAGATGTCCAATGTACTATACTTTACTTTACTTAAATATAATAATTAATCCAGTTATCAAACTAAGCAGTTTGTTTTATTACCTAATTGTTTTCATATCGAATGGGTGTTCATATATATGTATTTACTTATTTTTACCTAGGCAACCGACTTTGCTAGAAACACGAAATTTACTTCTGTTCGAAAGATGACACCAGGGGCCCGTCACTTTTTAACACTAAATATTAATTACAAGTTACAAGCTGTCGAGAAATAGGCCCCAGGCTTTGTCATGATCACAAAATTTCACCAATATCTTTACAGCCGTTTTCGAGAATAAAATTGCTCTAGCATTTCTCGGTTTCTAGCATTCTAAAAGTTTGTTTGCTACTTAAAACAATGGGCATTCGAAAACCAACGTTTCCCAAACTTTTCACCGTACAAACAACTGACAACCGAAATCTATATTCAGACATCAAAGTCAAAGTGCTCAAGTTTTCACTTAAGGCGAACAATCGGGGAAAGAATCGGCTCTTAATGGATGGAGAATGGATAGTGCCGGCATTGGGGGATTTTGCATAGTCAGTTAGTACACGGATGTGGGGGGAGTGGAAGGGGCATGTTGGGAAGGTCGTGGAGTAAAAAATCTGTGTAACATTCATCAATAGAAAATATAAAAAAAAAATGTAAACAAAGATGGCGAATTTTCCATAGCATTTTTAACAAAAAATATGTGAACTTCAGGTTTAAGATTTTAAGTTGGTGATAAATCCAAGATTGTGTTATGAAAGTGTGTGATTATAAAATAATGCAAGTTTATTTTTTTTTCTTTATTGGGAAACAAACAGCGTACAATAATACAGGATTATGAAATTATGGGACTTATGCATTAGCCAAAACAGTTTCCACTAATGGTATAAAGCAGAAATTGCTCAAAGAGAACTTGTTATATAAACTGAAAATATATTATTAATCAATATAGAAAAAACAAAAAGAAAAAGAAGAAAGTTTATCAAGTAACATCACTCGACATGCGTTAGCAATAACTACAATGTATGAACATTGAGTAGTTACCTTCACTATAATTTATATATTATAACCATACTTTTTATAATTATAACATATTTGACATTTGAAAAAAAAAACTTAGACATGACTTTTTAACGATGAAAAAAATTTACCAAGCTTCATATTGAACAAGTCTATATTTGAGTAATTAGAGTAATTAAAGTTTGCAGGTTTGTTTATTTTTTTTTTACTTTCGACTGAAGATTGGAATTCGCACTCTCGCCCGCTCGGATTCGGTTGTTCGCGAGTTGCTGGCAAGTGGCTGTCCAACATATCTGCAAATGTGGTTCACGATATATTGTGTCAAAGACGCCCATTTGTTTACATTTTTTTAACATTCTACTGACGACTGGTTAGGCATTAGCCAAGATACCTTCGCTAAAGATGGCTGACTAGTAAATTTCAATTAGTTGCCCCACAGAATTAGATTTGGATAGAAGAAACAAGTTCATACATTTGTATGGCGGCCGAGCGTGTCAGATTTTGTACTGAAGTTGTTACTTGCCTATGATTTTAAATATGTCTCAGGCCCTTGAGTATTCATATTTTTTTGTGTTGTTGCAATTAATATTACTTAAGGAGGCATTATTAATGTTTTTGTTCACTTCAACTTACAAAATTTGACGCCCGAAAGCTGCAAGCTGCGATTAAAGACGGACAACTCAGTAGATTTTACTGAGTTCATTTGACAAGCTAAGTAGATACGTTTACTTGATCTATGGTATACATGACATATATGGTTGCCCTATTTCACTCTCAAGAGTTGTTACTCAAAATTAAATTCGATACAAAAAAATAATGACGTAAAATTTTGTTTTCAATAAAGTCTTAAACTACGTACAATTTTTAGGCAATCGAGCCGTTAGCGATTAGTATCTTGGTTAAGAAGCTACCGTGTCCAAGCCTATCTTCAGCAGTGGACGCAGATAGGTTGATGATGAACCACCTACGAACAAATAAAACACGACAGCCACACGCCATACTAAATTGCCTTTCAAAAACCGTCCTGAAGTTTAGTTGACAAGTGTCACCCCCTCTTCAATGCATCACGGTAATGAATTTCAATATCAACCTATAAAAACCTAAACCGCCTGTAAAACATAGTTGTGATTGGTCCATCAAAGTTTTGATTGGCTATATTCTATAAACATTTGTCAAAGATGTTGCGCCGAAATATGCGTGGTGTTAAGAAAAGCGCTATGTCCTGGCCATCTTGGCACAATTGAACAACTTTTTTGGGGGGCATTTTTGAGCTGGCGTTAGACGTCCATGTTATATAATAATATGGTCGCAGTGAACTACGCTCAACGCCACACCAAGCCACTTCCATTCTCCCACTATCTTCGGCCAATAGCTGGAGCCCAGCCAAGCCAACCACTGCGGGATGAAATTTAATACGCCACTGAATATTTATTTATGATAATACTAATGATTCATGCGGGCCCCGGGCTAATCATTTTTCCTACTTCGTAAGACGTGCGAGTTCGCGTTATTGTTACATTGTTGTTTTAGATGAAAACTGTTTTATTACGAAAATAAGTTGTGAAAAACTTTGGAGCAAGCAATCAAATTCATGTTACTTTTTAAACGACTTCGAAAGTTCAGAAGGAGATTCTTGATTCGACAGATTTTTGTTTGTTACCTCGGAATTGAACCATCATTTTTTTTTCCTAGCCTGTTTGAGTGTCCCACTGCTGGGCAAAGGCCTCTCCCCTGACTCTCCATGACTCCTGATTCCATGTCTCTTCCGGCCAGTTCTTCCGGAAGGTATCAAGGTCGTCCCGCCATCTCCGCTTGGGCCTGCCTCGCCCGCGCCTCGTTTCCGGTATCCACTTGGTGGCTATGCTAGCCCACCTATCCGGATGCATACGGTGGACGTGGCCGGCCCAATCCCATTTGAACCTGGCGGTTCTTCTGCCTACGTCAGCTATCCCCGTTCTGGAGCGCAGCGTGGTGTTTCGGATACGGTCGGTCCTTTTGACCCTTAGAATGCTGCGCTCCATGGCGCGTTGGCAAACCTTCAGTTTGGACTTCTGAACCATCATTGCTGAACCAATTTTAATAATATTTTTTATGAACGAAAGTATAATATATGCTCAGAGATTGGTCCCATTATGGCAAAACCTGGTTTTTATAATAATATTATCCACGAAAAATAGAGGGAATTCTTCAAATATACAACACGTACAATATTCACATAGCCTCGTTCTGCCCATTGTGATTCCTAAAGAACACATTCGTTTATTTTCAAAGTCTGAATGAAAAGCCTATTTAACTATGTAGTGGTTACACAGAAAATTCCTTCGTTTTATGTCAAATGTATAACAAAGGCGAAATAATAACCAGAAGGATCGATAGAAAGTAAGTCCGCGTTAATAATGCGGCGGCCGTAATAGCCCGGCTCGCTGGCACCAAAATGTGAATAGGGTACCACCTACTCAATATCAAAAAATACAATTTGAAAGTAACCATTTCTATATGTACTTACCTATGCTAAAAATACAAATGACGCTAATGTTCCAATGCTCGACCAAGGCAGGTTGTGACCGATGGAGTTATGTTGGAGTCGTATTTATTTGTTGTTGTTTGTTTATAATATAATTTAGTGTACTTGTTTATATATTATTGTTATGCGTTGTGTTGTATGTTGTGTCATGTTACCCGTCGTGAATCTTTCACTTAATGGTCTCATCGGAAGATCAGCGTTGGCTCACGCCAGCAACATGCTGAGATGAGACCATTTCGTGGCACCTTCTCTTTTTCTTTTGTATACTGTCTTATTTACTTCGTCCTTTAATGTGTGTCATGAATAAATTATTTTCTATTTCTAAAAGCAGAAAGAAATATTTACATAATAATATATAAATAACCAGGCATCGGGCAAAAAGTGCGGGTGACGTCAAACCGCTTATAGGATGATTTATTTTTAAACAGTAGGTATTCTTGGTTTTCATAAACAATTCTCAGTTATAGTTTATCAATGTCTTTGTTAAAATGATATCGCACTTGAAATGAGTAAGTACGTCTTTGACCGTCATTGTCAATCAAACGAACAATAAATTATCTTTTTTTTATTTTTACTGATCTTGCCTACTCTTCCCACTTTTAAGTAGGTACCTATGTACTTTAAACCTATTTTTCTGAGGTCACCACGGGCTTGCCCTAACAAAATTTAAATAGGTAATCGTACCTTACGGTAACAAGTTACGTGAATTTTATTTTATTCACTGCATCACCCTATCACTTGTATTTCATAATTTCATGCTTTTGTTTACGATGATTTTGTTACTTCATTTATACTATTTAATTATTACGCGTTACATGGTCGTTTAAATACAAACATCATTCTGTGTGCAAGACTACGTTATTTTGATGTCATCCGCACGTTTTGTCCGATGCCTATAAAATAACATTGCTGATAATTGAACAGTTGCTCTTATTATCATTTGGCCACTACGCTAATCTTAAAGTCCAATTATCTCAGAATCGGGCCTAAGTGTAAAATGTCCCTTAATTCAAAGCGTGGACAATTTAAACTTTTTCTAGCAAAAAATCGCCGGAGAAAGTTTCTTCCTCCAACTAATTTACTGAATGTGCTGTAATTAAGCTCTGTCAGAATCGTGAGAACTTTATGTACAGAATTTGCGTTAAATTCAGGGACATTATGGTCATTTATTTACAGAGTTCCTTCGTTTTCAACCGACTTCAAAAAAAAGGAGGAGCTTCTCAATTCTACTGTATGTTTTTTTCAATGTTTGTTAGGTACCTTTCGTTTCGACTTTGACCATTATTTTTAGGTGAATCAACTTTTTTCCGTCTGTTATTACCATGGTTATGGTTGCCTGAGTCACGCTGGTTTTATGCATAATTATGATACTTAAACTATGCAAACATGCATTTTTATGGTGGTAATAAACCCTTTCCTTGATGGGCCATCTACAAACATGAACTATATGGATGTTTGCATATATTAAGTAGCATAATTTTGCATAAAACCAGCGTGACTCAGGCGACCATAACCATGGCAGCAACACAGAAAAAAGTTGTTTCATCCATTTTTATTTGAAAGCTCACCGATTGGTCCCATTTTAATTTGGTCTAGTTCTGATCTGATCTGACAATAGCATAAGTCAAAGTCAAAGTCAAAATATTCTTTATTCAATTAGGCCCAGCAACGAGCGCTTTTGAATCGTTAAACTAAATAGCGAATGAGAGAAAAAAAAAACTACCTCCGGTTCTAACCCTACACCACTGCCTGAGAAGAATCCGGCAAGAAACTCAGCGGGACTTTATTTTTTCAAATAATAGTTTTATAACATCTTACGGCTAACATGCATTAATTAAAAACGAAACATAGATTTGATTTAATATAAATACAGATATAGTACATTAACTAGAGATGAAGTCTCTGATAGTCAGAACAATTATATAAATTTAATGAATTTTGAGAAATGTATAGATGTAAAGATATATGTAAAAGGGCATACAATTGTTTTTAGTTAAACGTTAAAATTAGCATTATTATACTGCTAGAGATGTAAAGGTCTCTAGTTGTCAGAGTAAAAAGAAAACATGAAGAAACCACATAAGTCATAAGTATTAAGCATGTGCAAATGGATGAATAACACTATATCACGCCAACCGATTACGATAATTCTTTTTTAAACGACTTCAAAAACTCTGATGATGGGATCTTGCAGAAATAGATTGAAGTAGTTTTATTTTTATTAGGTGATTATTGAGTTTGTTCAATAAGAATACATTTGTCAATAACTCCTCCTGCGGGTGTCGTAAGAGTCGACTAAGGGATTGAAGTATCACTGACCATTATTTGATAAAAGATTGTTGATGGGCAGCAGTGTCATCAACATCATAGTGGACACATTACTTAACTGCGATCGCCAATCCGCTTGCCCAGCGTGGCAATTATGGGTATTTTCCTCCTAATGTGTTTATACGCATAGTTAATAGGAGAGGCCTACGTCCAGCAGTGGACTATCGTAGGCTGATGATGGTGATGGCGAGTTTGTTCAAAAAGTGAATTCACAACAGATGTATCATCGTCTCTTGATACAAAATGCCTTTAATTTCCGTACAAAGACGTGACGAACTTTAAAAAATAAAATAA
>JALPQI010007048.1:0-53037 GCA_025490895.1 Thaumatotibia leucotreta | reverse complement strand
CAAACTTGTTTGGTTATTCTTTTAGTTTTAGCTACTATGTTTCTTAAGAAAAATTGTTATTTTTTATTCGTTCTTTCGAATGATATCACAAAATTACGACAAATTTTTTTTTGTATTTAAGTAGGTTCGATGCCTAGAAAAAGCAATTTTTTGGATATTTTTTAATGCAGTATTATTTAATTTTCAAAATAAAATAAAGTCTTCTTTCGGCAAAATATCCTATCTACGATATTTAAGGTACTCCCCCTTCATGTCCCATAACTTTGGGACGCCCTGTATAGTTGGAATGTATGGAAAATCCTTTTTTTTTCGGTTCGGATGTCGGCCCCGTAGTAAAAGTTCATCAATGCGATGCGACCTCAGAATTAACCTTCTAAAATTGTGTATACGCACATTTTCAGTTTTGCCATTTGGCTACCATAATACAAAGTCTATAAAAAATAGTAGTTTAATGAAAATAGGTATAATCCTAAGACATTTGTCACCTATAAAGATTGAAAATAAATAAATTAGCTCGTGATATACATATATTCATATCCAACACAAACATTTCAAAGTACTTTAGCTGTTATATTGGTCAATTAATTCTTTATTTTAAATATGACTTTATTTATTTCATGTCATTTGAAGGGTCCACGGAAAGAACATATTTAATTCTTCTAAAAGTCAGGGCAAATTGCACCATAATATAAGTAAGGTTGATTTTCCATCTGAAATTTGAATTGACTAGACAAGCTTTTTCCGTGGACCCTTCATTTACATTAGAATTTAAAACCTTTAGTTTTAATGTAAATTAAATTATAATTTTGTAGTTGAAACGTCTACAGAAGTTTATTTATTTTAAAATATGTAGTTAAATAACAGAGGTACAAGAAACTTTTATAGATATAATCTACATATACGTAAATGGGAAGAGTATGTAGCCAAACTTCTCATAATAATATTTAAATATCCCTTTTTTCCCATTTTGCCTAAAATATTTTACGCGTTCTTTTGTGCGCAACTCCAAGTTACACAAAGATCTCTGTTTTACAGCTGAAAAACATTGTTTGCCTTACAAGGTTTACACGCTCGCTTACTCAGGCGGCTCTATGTATTTCAGGATCCCGAATGTACTGGTACAGAGATAAAGCTGAAAAATGTTTGTATGGTTTTATAAAATTAAATTTTCTTATTATTCCGATACTACCATTATTTAGAAATTAAACTATTTTATTTTCCGTAGCCTAGTTGGTAGTGACTCTGCCTACGAAGCAGGAGATTCCGGGTTCGAATCCCGGCGAGGGCATAATTTGTGTATTTATTTATCACAAATATTTGTTCCTTGGTCATGGCTGTGTAACATGTATTTAAGTATCTATATGTATCTATCTATTATATATATCGTCGCCTGGTACCCACATTACAAGCCTTAATGAGCTTACCGTGGGACTAGGTCGATTTGTGTAAGATGTCCCCAAGATATTTTTTATTTATTTATTAAGATTTAATTTTATATTAATGCTTTATGTTCTCTTGCTAGCTTTTAGTTGTATTGTTATGTACCATTTAATAGTAATGTTATTTTTCTTACTCTAAATATTTCTAGTTTGTGATTTCTAAATTCTTGGTTAAAATTTTGGCAACCGTACCCCCCAAATCAATATTTACAACTTAGAACTATTACCCAAAACCAATATGAAACATAATATGGTATATATGTAATCTGAGTACCCTTTAGTTGTTGTTTGTGTCGCCCATGAACCACGAATGCTGTAAAGTCTTCGAAACGTCGGGATGTAATTAATATACGCGATATAATCCGTTACCATTGTTTTATTTCATGAATATTGTTTTCGTTAACGAAAACGCCATGTCCAAAAATACACGATAATCAAGGATGGAACTTCTAAACTTCATGTTTTTCTCTTGGCTAGATTAGACCAACTAGCCAAGGTCAGAGCGGTGAAAAAGTTTCGCAACAGACGGGATTAACGCTAAATACCAATTAGTACCAGACAACCTTGGTAGCGGCAATACAAAGAGAATATTAAGGGAATATTTATACAAAATCATAGGTTTATTTTGTAAAATACCTAAATATTTAGGTTGCTTCGTTCGGTCCCGCTTTTTAACCCAATTTCTCAATTCGATTGTTTTTTGTATGTATGATATCGAGTAACATACATATAATGTTATTTGATATATCCGAGAATCGTGAACTGATTTTCCGAGTTCAACTTAAAATGACGAATATATACGTAATTAAAATTACGTCACAGCGTGGGAATTAGTCGACAGAGGCCGTTCAAGACATTTTGTATAATACGTTCTAAAGATAGAATACGTAAGCAATACCTATATGTATAACATCAAGCTTGATATTTATACCTACTGATGTGCAAATAGCGGAAACTCTCCAAAATGCTTAAGAAAGGTCATTTAAACAGGTTAAGTTTAAAGTAAATACTGAAGTTAATGCTATTTATAAAACAAAAATGCTTTAAAAAGATCTTAGAAACATGAGGTCTTGAGTCTAGCGTTAACACACAAAAAGAATAGAAAATTTTGAAACTTTGCACAATCACTACATAGTATAAAATAAAGTTACTTTTTCTGTCCCTATGTCCATTTGTACGCTTAAATCTTTAAAACTACGCAACGGATTTTGATGACATTTTTTTAAATAGGTATTGTAATTCAAGAGGAAGGTTTATATGTAGGTATAGTGCCCGTGCGAAGCCGGGGCGGGTCGCTATATTATTTAATATAATTTACACGTATGAAATACCCATCCAATATCCAGTGGGTAGATGAAATTGCTTTATTTTGTTACTCTTAATCATTGGATCATATAATTCTATACTTAGATCATTGTGTGGCACATAAATGTCATCACATTAATCACTATACAGGGTAAAAGGTCCCCATGTCCCTCATAAATAACTGAACTTCCCAGCAATTGTACGTAAAATGCGCACTCAAATTCCATATATTTCACATATAATTATGTCATATACAAAGCTAAATATAGTCCGTATTGCTTTGGCATAAGGTCTTGAAACTTGCTTGAGTGGTTAGTGTAAACTATATTGTATTGACCACAAAACCAAATGGAACTTGAACAGATACAAGCGACAGGAATTCGAGCTAAAATTAATTTACGTTTCTCCTTATATGAGGGGCATACAAGACAATATAATATAGTACGTATTGTGAAAAACAAATCGAATTATTTATTAACTAAATATTTTGATTTGTACTTATTATTTTTTCCCAGTAGTCACAATACTTAATACTATATAAATTATAAATATTAGATGTCATATACCTGCCAAAGAAAAACGACCTAGATCACCTAACGTCCGATGTGGGGATCAAACCCACGTGCTCAGCTTTCGCGGCTGATGCCTGCACCCCTCGGTCACTCGGTCGGTCGGCACGTTAGGAGATCTTGGTCGTTTTTCTTTGGTATATGACATCTAATATTTGGGATCCCTTTAACCAATAGAGACCCCTAATATTTATAACAATGTAATATAATTATATGTAGGTACGTATGTATATAATGTTATCATTTATCATATTATCAATAGTAGAAGTTCATGATTGTATTCAATTACTTACATCCACAGCCGAAGGTAAGGTGGGGTAAGATGAAACGGTTTTTTGAATGGGGTAAGACAAAATGCTATCAGCAGACGCTGTGCCAGAAGGACGACTTTTGACATATTAGCTATAAGTATTAGCGGTAGCTGTCGAGACTGGGGGGCCTTGGGCTCTGGAGGCTAAAAAGTACGTGAGGGACTTAGGTCGGCGGCTGAGAGACGGTGGTTGTGACCCCCGTTCCGGCTCATATTTGGTTCAACAGATATCCCTGGCTATACAGCGCGGTAACGCAGCCGGTGTGATGGGGACTTTTGGACCGGGTGCGGGACGGAGCGGGGATTGCAATTAACATTTCCTTTTTTTTGTGTTGCGGATATTGCCATTGGTGAGTATGACGAAGCTTGTTGCTGATTCCATTTTGTAGCATCTTGACGAAGCCTGCGGCGGATTTATTATGTGTAAATTGAGATCCTGTAATAAATTATATGATTAATTAACGATTAATTTTGAAGTACATTGCATGTCACTTTTAAAATTACTTACGTTTTGACATATTGACTAAAAGTGAATTTAATCGCAAAATGTAATATTTTTCTCCTGTTTTTAAACTTATAGTAATAAATTGTTACAACTGAAAAATTGCAGTCCTTTGAAATTGGTAACACTTCATATCGTTCACCCTGTACCTACATCTATACAGCGTTTGTGGTTCATGGGCGACTGGCGAAAACCTTCATCCAAATACACATCTTTAAACAATATTATTATTCCGAGAAGGATATTCATCTGAGAAAGGATAATCAACCCACATATACAGCTAGGTACATATAATATAGACTTTCCCCATTCTGAAAACCGTTTCATCTTAAGCCAACTTCATCATCAGCCTATGATAGTCCACTGCTGGACGCAGGCCTCTCCTATTAACTATGCGTATAAACACATTAGGGGGTAAATACCCATAATCGCCACGCTGGGCAAGCGGATTGGCGATCGCAGTAATGTGTCCACTATGATGACGCTGCTGCCCATCATCAATCTTTTAATAACAAATAACGGTCAGTGACACTTCAACCCCTTAGTCGACTCTTACGACACCCGCAGGAGGAGTTGGGGTGGTGACAAATGTATTCTTACTACCGTCACCACACGCCAACTTACCTTATTTCAATCCAGTGCTGCACATAGACCTCTCCTATCACATGTAAGTATGGAAGCATTAGGTAATAATCGGAGGGTAATCGGCACGCAAGCGGTTGCCGATTGCAGTATGAGTAGTAGTCCACTATAATGACGCTGCTATCTATCACCAGTCTGCAGTAAAAGAATAGTCAGTGACACTTCAACACCTTAGTCAACTCTGACGACACTCATGGGAAGAGTTGGAATGGGTAACAAAAATGCATCTTAACTGCCGCGTAGGGCCCTAACTTAGCTAGCCTGCAATGACCTAGTGGATCTATAAATAGCAAATATCACGGGACAATCTTACATAAATCGACTGAGTCTCATGGTAATAATGGGGATTGGGACTTGTGATGTGAAAATTTAGCGAAGATATATACCTACAACGTGTATTACCCGCCACTGAAACCTTTAGACGTCCCAGATGTACATGTCATCATTATCATCAGCCTATTATAGTTCACTGCTGGACGTAGGCCTCTCCTATTAACTATGCGTATAAACATATAGGAGGTAAATACCCATAATCGCCACGCTGGGCAAGCGGATTGGCGATCGCAGTAATGTGTCCACTATGATGACGCTGCTGCCCATCATCAATCTTTTAATAACAAATAATGGTCAGTGACACTTCAATCCCTTAGTCGACTCTTACGACACCCGCAGGAGGAGTTGGGGTGGTGACAAATGTATTCTTATTGCCGTCACCACACGCCAACTTACCTTATTTCAATCCAGTGCTGGACATAGACCTCTCGTATCACCTGTGAGTATGGACGCATTAGGAGGTAATTACTCGGAGGGTAATCGGCACGCAAGTATCCGATCGCAGTATGAGTAATCCAGTCCACTATAATGACACTGCTACATATCACCAATCTGCAATAAAATAATGGTTAGTGACACTTCAACACCTTAGTCGACTCTGACGACACTCATAGGAAAAGTTGGGATGGGTGCCAAAAATACATTTTAACTGCTGTGCCTACGCAGCAAGTATAGCAGTAGTGTTCTTTAGGCCCTAGCCTAACCTAGCGAGCCTTCAATGACCTAGTGAATCTATAAATAACAAATATCATGGGACAATCTTACACAAATCGACTTTCTCATGGTAATGATGAGGATTGGAGCTTGTGATGTGAAAACTTAGCGAAGATATATACAACGTGTATTACCCGCCACTGAAACCTTTAGACGTCCTTTAGATGTACATGTATAACTAAGAAGTATATTGATCAACTATAATATGCGACAACTCACGAAAAACAGCATAACTTTATCTTACATGTGTAAAAACAGCACAATTGTATCTATCGAGGAAGTAAGAATAAATATAATTGGGACTCGTATAGTCCCATATATTTATTCTTGCTTTCTCTCTTTTTTATATATTATAATTAACCAAAATTATCGATATACGTATAATTGTGCTACCGATAACTGTGATACGTATTTATAAATCTGTCCCTGGAAATACATCACAGTTATATACTCTCACAATTATGTAGACATATACACGGTGTTTCATGAATAATATGTTAATAACCTCGTACACACCATTATATATAAATCATAGTGATCAACTTTTGGTAAGGAAGCAACCACGAAATTGCGAAAAAATACTTCCATACATATTGGTTACGTTACGTGATCTCGTTCGACATTTTTTATAGGAAAGTGATTTTCGCGACTTCGGCGTTGGTCCAATACTAGAATTTGTCCAGTATGACTTATAAACACGGTGTGCGCGGGGTTATTAGTGACTCATGAAACACCCTGTATATTATGTACCCTTTACCAGCGCCCGCTTTTATGAAATAATCAAATTGCCGCGCTCCGTACGACAAATTAGTCGCACGAATAATGTTTTGGAAACTCGACCCATGTTTCCAATTAACGTAATTTCGTTTGAATCAACAGTTTCTCGTTCTTCATATGTATGTGTATGGAAATAAATAAGAAGTTTGAAGGACGGAGTTAATTGTGTGCTCAGAAACTCGGAATAATGAGCGCTTTGTTCCAAAGAAACGTGTTTTGAAGGGTAAATAATGGGAGACTTGGGAACTGTCACAGATTACCTCAAATTTAGGATGGCGCATGTAAGGTAACTGGTACTCACCATACAATATAGTCCTCCACATGGATTTCGATGACGGCGACCCAAACATTCCACGAAATTTGCCTTCTGTGAGCTCGTATGTGGCTGGCCAGACTAAATTTGCTCTTAAAAACTCTTGCAGTCATGACAGCAGAGTTGACCTACTGTATTATACAGGATGTAAGTCTAATACGGGCGAAGCTCTTAACGGGCGTTAGTTTACGACATAATAAGTACATTAAAATAACTTTTTCTTAAAATTAGTGGAACAAAATTGTCCATACAAAATAATTCGGCGCGCAATGTAGAGTAACATACGCGAGTTCAGCACTCGTTGACAGCTAATTTCAAAAGCAGATGATATAATTGCCATGTCAACAAAAACAAATGTTCGTACCTACATTGCTGCTCCGATAATCTTAAAAAAAATCTGTGGGGTCATAATTAAGAGTAACTTTAAAAAAACCTTGTAATCCATGACTACACTAAAATAAAGAAAGAAAGAAAAACATTTATTTGTGACGCTTACAGTAAACATAAACAGGACAACATAGGAAATAAAAAACAATAAAAAATAAATAAAAGAAAGTACGTGGTGTGTGCATCACAAAATGGACCCAACTCAGCATATTGCCGACTAAAAAATCGGCGCTGGTCTTCCGTAGGGCCCATTCAGTGATGCCACGACAGATAACACAAAGAAGAAGACTAATGAATCCCATGCCTGGTTTAATTGATCGCCCGTATTAGATTTACACACTGTATGTATGTATACACGTAGGAGGGCTTAGGTCTTTCCTTGCGTAATTGGCGCTTTACGTCTAAGGTCGCGCTTTTCCTCAAACGACTTGATGGATCTAAATAAATATAGTAGATCGCCAAAATGACCGGTGTAGCGAGCTCCTCCCAACATGCAGGGACAACAATATAAATAGGTCTCCAGTCATCACCACTAGCTTGGCCTGTAACATTTATAAAATAGGTATGATATAAGCACCGTCTCTTTGGGATATTCACTTACGGGAGTGGCTAACAAAGCCGATATGGGAAGGATAGCTGCGTGCTGACGGTAGTAAGAATACGTTTATTACCACCCCAGCACTTCCCTTGGGTGTCGTCGGGTTAACTGTCACTGACTATTTATTGAAGACTAATATTAAGAGAAAATATAGGCAGCAGCGTCATCATAATGGACACATGACTGTGATTGTCAACCTGATTGCTCAGCGTGGCGTCCATACCTAGACCTATATCAGTGGATCATATGGCCGTGTGGTGACGGCAGTAAGAATACATTTGTCACCACCCCAACTCCTCCTGCGGGTGTCGTAAAAGTCGACTAAGGGATTGAAGTGTCACTGACCATTATTTGATAAAAGATTGATGATGGGCAGCAGCGTCATTATAGTGGACACATTACTACGATCGCCAATCCGCTTGCCCAGCGTGGCGATTATGGGCATTTACCTCCTAATGCGTCTAAATGCATAGTTAATAGGAGAGGCCTACGTCCAGCAGTGGACTATCATAAGCTGATGTTGATGAACATAAATATTAAATAAAATTTAAAGTTATGACACTTTAATCCCTTAGCCGACTGTTACGGGAAGGGTTGGGTTGGTATCAAATGTATTCTTACTGCTGTCACCACAGTTTCTTCACAAATATAGTTCTACACTCGTGTGATTTTGCCCTAGAAGTAAATGAGTTGTGATGCAGTGTCTAGTATTAGTCTGTGGTTGAAAACTTTGTGGTAATCATGCCCGATACGTGTAAAACTCCAGAGATGTATATGAAGATGAATTTTAGAGGAAATTGCACAACTTGTTAACGGATATTGATGACAAAGACTACAGGAAAACTCAAGTTAACAGGCTTTGTTACAGAGAACTGCCAGCAAACAAATTAAATAAATCTTACGAGGATAGGATGGGTAACATTGCCCACCATAAAATATTTTGGAAAAAATAAATATTAATTAAATTAAAGTATGGCGCCAACTTCGTTTTCGAGAAAACCTTCATTCATGAGGGAAGTTAATGAATAAAACGATACACAAGTATGAGTATTTGGTTAACTTCGTTACAGTTTACATATTATTAAGCGTCTAAGCAAACCGATAAGTATCAATCGATTGTCTCATTCCGTCTTATAGACATATCGATTAGACCGAAAGTGACAAACGATACTTATCAGTTTGTTGATTGGAGATTTTTTAATATATATGTATGTCTATAATTCTTTGTGGGATTTACTCCTCATTTCATATCTTTATTACATTACTTTGTATCTGCGCGTAACATTTACAAACCTACAATATAGCAGGTTCGGCAGCCATATTGCGGCTACATCGTAGCCGTAGCAGCTTTGTAGCAAATGCCGTAGTACTTATCAAAAATCAAGGGCAGCCTCTCGTCTCTAGAAACATGAAGTAACTATGATACTAATATGTTTCCATAACTACAGCACTAATATTATTAAGCCAAGCCTGATGTTTTTTGTTTTTGATGGTGCCCTGGCTGTGATATGTTGCATAATAACATTAACGTATGTAGGTACGGTCGGCTCTAATAATATGTATACGATTTTGATCCTTATGCATCCTTTGACATCCGTTCCGAAATATAATTATACATATTATTAGACGTGACTGTACCTAACAAAGATAATAGTACATTATACTAGAACCAGCAAACTATTATTAGTTGATATTACATAACGTTACATAGGCAAGACAGCGGCTACGACGACGTCCACCCACAAGATGGACAGACGAACTTATGAAGGTCGCCGGGACACGCTCTGCCCCCATTAGCATAAACGCAGTAACTAGTTTTAAAATGTTAATTTATACCAAAACATAATTCAGTTGAATAAAGTAAACAATTGATTGACACTTTAAAACTAGTTACTGCGTTTATGCTTACGGGGGCAGCGCTGGATGCAGGTCGCATCTAACCGGTACATGTGGAGGTCCAGGGGGCTTATGTTCAGCAGTGGACGTCTTATAGCTGAGATGATGATGATGATGATGATGAAAGTTACATAACGTACTCGGAGTAGCCAGTATCTACCTATGGGAGTACCATTACGTAGCATAACGCGCGCTCAATTGTAATGCAATTCACCAAGAACAGTACAATTTGGAAATAAAAAAAAACTGTGGCCACCTCAAGTAGACAAATCCGTAGGCGGTTCATATAAAAGCTCATACTTAACGCATTTTTAGGGTTCCGTAGTAAACTACCCTTATAGTTACGCCATGTCTGTGTGTCTGTCTGTCCAGAGCATAGCTCCTTGGCCGTTAGTAGGTACTAGAAATTTGCATAATGTTGCTTTGCTTTTTCAATGGCCTCATGCAACATTCTAGGAATGTGTCTTCTCTTTAACGAGAACCAAAGGCTTGTCGAACTTAATATATGGGCGTGAGGCCACTGAGGTAATGAAATATCCAAACTTTAATAGGATAGAAAGAAGCTTTTATTTCTTTTTATTTATAAATTTGTTTGATACATGCCTGTTTTCTTATAACTTTTTACAGACTGAACAAAAAGCGTTTTTTTGTGTTATTCACTTTCTCAAAACGTTAAAATCCAACGAGTATAATTTATGATAACTTTACTAAATGGGTAGTTAAGGAGAGCAGGCTCGCTCCAAACCCATGCATATTCATTAACAAAATGTATTATTAAGACGGAAAGTCGCGAGTAAACTTGCACTTAGCGCCCGACAGATTTGATGCTGTGTAAGATTTAATTATGACTTTGATGTCTAAATTTAAACTTACTTAAATATGCATAAACAGGAAATCGAGATACCAAGCTTTCATATTTCATTTTTAAACACCAATTACGATAATAAAACGCTATAACGGCAATATTACCCGGGCTAACGGGTAAGTAATATTGCCTACCCAAATAAATGTTTTTGTTATGAATTATCCAAAAAGGTAAAATTAGAACCTCCAATTATGCCAATACGATTGTTTTAATTCAAAAGCCTATTCATTTTTCAAAATGTTTTTCGCAGGTTAAATTGGTTATTCACCTACGGCTAATACAACCGAATTTAGGGCAGGTAAGCGAAACAAAAAACATTGTTGTGTTTTGTCAGCCTCCGTAGCCTAGTGGTAGTGACCCTGCCTAAGCTGGAGGTTCCGGGTTCGAATCCCGGTGAGGGCATTATTTGTGTATTTATTTATCACAAATATTTGTTCCTTGGTCATGGCTGTTTATGTATGTATCTATATGTATCTATCTATTATGTATATCGTCGACTAGTACCCACATCACAAGCCTTAATTGAGCTTAGAGCTTAGAGCTTAGAGATTTGTGTAGGGTGTCCCAAGATATTTATTTATTTATTTATTTTGGAGTTATTGTTTTGCAAAAAAATATCTTAATTTTTTATAATCAGTTGACAGACCTAGCCAAGACGCTGTTCTGTAATCCCATGCAATAAACGAAAAGTAAGAAATGTACTGGAATGACAGACACGAACGCTTTCGGTTCCCTTTCAGTTGATGATTTCCATACGTAATTATTGATCATGGTCACGTGATTTTTCGTTTGCGCTTGCCGAATGGGGTCTTGCAACGCTCCTGGAACGTATAAGAACTATTTTTGTTAGACCCTGTGCATAGTTGTCAGCCTCCGTAGCCTAGTTGGCAGCCCTGCCTATGAAGCTGGAGGTTCCGGGTTCGAATCTCGGCAGAGGTTTATTTGTCACACATATTTGTTCCTTTGTCGTGGCTGTTTATGTATTTAAGTATCTATATGTATATAATTATGTATTATATACAGGGTGCTCGCGAGGAAACCGCAAGATTTTAACTATGCATTCTAGACATCAAAATAAACAAAAAATATTATGAGACCTAATGTCGAATTCCACAAAAAAAACCTTATTTTTTGACTTTTTCTTTTTAACATTTCCAATACTTTTTATCATAACAACAATTTGTTAAAATTATTTTTTTATAGTTTTTTTAGGGACAGGTTTTTTCGTCAAGTCTATTCTTATTTTTTGATTGTCAGACAAAAGGTGTGGTAATATTAGAACACATTGTAGTAGCATTGTAATCAAAAAGAAGTTTTATGACGAGTTACGTCGAAAAACTTTTTCCGAAAAACGGTTAATTATCTCTGGAACCAAGCCGAATCCAGGAAATTTTATATAAAATTAAATACTCTAAATATGCTCAGGAATTCAGCATTAAAATCTTGCGGGTTCCTCGCGAGCACCCTGTATATCGTCGCTTAGTACCCACATCCCATACTGTGGGTCTAAGTCGATTTGTTTAGCATATCCCAATCCCAAAATATGTATTTATTTGTTTACCTGTAACGTTAACCCCAATGATCTAATTCGAGAATTAACCTCCGTTTTGCAATGTCCAATATACACGTCACGCCGCGTACACAATTCACCGTGCATTGTGGACCGTGACGCGCATTGTTCCCGCGAATTGATGTGTTACACGGTAATTCGTTTGTGTCACTGTATTTGAATAACGGCTGTGTATTAGCAACGCTGGTACAGGGAGCCGTGAAGGTCTTAAGGTTATAGTTGAAATGTTAGTTTTATCTATTGGATCTTTTTCTTTTTTTTACCACGACAGTGGCAAGCATACGGACCTCTTGATGGAAAGCGGTCATCGTAGCCTATAGAAACTGCAACCCCAGGGGTGTCACATGTGCGTTGCCGACCCATTAAGAACTTGTATACTATTACTTTTTTGAAGAACTGAACACTGTAGTCCTTCGGGAAAACCTCGCCAGGGAGCTCATTCCACAGGCGGAACGTCCGTGGGAGGAAATATATGACGTGTGTCAAAAAAAACATACCTTTTTGACCAATTTTTTTTCTTGTCACATAAAGTACAGTCGGGTTCAAAATTACATGGACAATTTATGAATGAATTCATTCATAAATCGTCCATGCAATTCTGAACGCCACTGTACATGGAATAGGGTCACGAACCATATGGCACATAGTTCTACATCCCCGACTTTTTCCCGACTCCCCGCATTTTATGGCCGTTTTACCTTATTTTCAATAAATCACAAATATTGCTATTTAAATATTTGTATAATATGTCAGCAAACTCTCAACCACCATGTTTTAAAAGGGGAGATGCAAGAGAGAAGTCATTTCGCGGTATGCTTTAGGTACTGTACTAAACCCTATTATGTGGACGATCCAATCAAAAAATAATAAATACAACACGGAAATTAGTATTTCTCATTGATTTGAAATCTTGCGTAGCGATCTTTTACCTTCAGTCGCGAACTTCCCCTATCATTCTTGTGGTATTATTGTGCTGCCCTCGCACTTCTATCTAGTTAGCCTCTTCAGTTTAGCAATTCGGAGAGCTATATCATACTTTGGTTCTGATACAGATGGATACGATGCGTCACTGCAATTCCTTACCGTCATTCTTTAAGCAGCAGTGTGGACGAACCTTAAATGCGGGACGTTCTGATTTTGTACGTTTATATAACTAAGAACCGCCTGGGAACGTGTTAATCAATCTACACAAACAAAAGATGCATCAAAGGACGGATTAAGCGATAACAAGATTAGTTGAGGAATCTGACATTACTCGTGCTCACGCGTCCAGTATAAATGAAACCTACTGACTAATATCAAGTCAGAGTTGTCCGAGACCAACCTTTTATATGGTTGTTTGGGCAATCCACATGGGTAAGTGATTAGGTATAATCCTTTGGCCACCGGGAATCATCGGGTTACAATTTATATCTTTTGTTTTGCTGTTTAGACATTTTAGCGGCTGAAAAGGATCTCTTGCCTCTAGGTTTACTGATATAGAATGAATAAGTAAAGATGAAATAAATAAGAAACAAACAATTTTTGCCATAAATAACTAAAGAGATTGATGACTAAAGTCACAACTCCCTGGATATCGGATACGCGATGATGTATTATAACGTAAAGCCCAAAGGTAAAGCGAATAAATACACGTGAGTTTAACAGTTTAATTGTAGTTTAAGCTTATTCATCCTTATCTGTCTTATAAATTATTATAAACAACTGTAAAAAAGACCTTTTTCTTGTTTAAGCTGCTATTTCCTTAGTTAAAAATGCAGCAATCGCATGTAAAAAATAAACGCATTTTAGACTAAAATATTGACTCAGGTACAGGCAAATATGACAGTTTTACTAGTACAGCAAAATAGTAAATTTGGAGGTTAGAAAGTTATTTTTTCAATAAGACAATTGCTAAGGATGAACAGTGCGATATAAAAAAAATCTGAGTTAATTTCTTGATTCACCCAATGAGAAAGTAATATTGTAGTAGTATTGTGTTTACGTCCAAAACTTGAAATGAACCTACTTCAGGTTGTTGTTCTTAACAAATGACAAATGCAAGCAATAAAAGTACGCCCCTAAGCCGGCTGAATGCAGTAGGGTTGTCTCTTTTATCTTTATTTACTTCAGAACAAAATAAACAATGTGCTCAGACACACAGGGTTTTCATAGTTTGTAAAACAATTGGAGAGTAGTTTATTTACTTACGTTAAAAGTTTTTAGATTGTACCTCGACTAGATCAAAACCAGATGATGTTTATTTTAAAGAGCACTAATACATTGTACGCTTTTTTTTTATAAAAATGAAGAAGCAACAATCATGAACCCCAGGTAAGACATAATTATGGATCACGTATCAATCCACGTCCCCGTTAATATGTTAACGCCGAGACAGATCTAGCTATAATTGCTCTAATACTAAGGGCTAAGTTCAAAATGTTGAATTTTTTGTAGGGCTTAATAATTGTACGTCAAATTAAATTCCAATATTAGTACACAAGAGCTGGAGTCATTATGTTTTAGTGAAATGATTGTGAATGATTTTCGTTTATATTCGATTCAATGATGCAATATAGTTAGAGTATAGACGCCAGCAGGGTGGGCCCAATTTCTGAAACTTTTTGCGTCGAGTTTAGAAGAGGAAAAACATACGTATCCTATTTATATGGTAATTCATTTCAATCCTACAACAAATTGTGTATAGCTGGGGTAGGCTGGTGGTAGGAATAGTATATCCAGAAAACTAACCACATAATTCACGGCTGTATGCAAATTCGACAAAAATCTTGACACAACAATTTTTGTGAAAAATCGGAAGTCTCGCAATTTCTAAGACAAATGACAGCCCTAGAAAAGGCTTACCCTATAGTTTGTTCTTGGCGGGACTCGAGAAGACATGATAAATTGTACCAAGTGACGACATCGTTTATACCACGGTCTACCCTTTCGTGAAAAAGGGCTAATTTGATTTTTCTATTTGCGGGAACTTTTTTGATATGGGGAAACAAGGAAGTTAATTTGCAAGTCGTGAAATTCTACTGTTGTTGAGAAGGACTTTCGGTTCGTGTGTTCAGTCCTGTTCTATTTCAATTGATAAAAAAATCTAAATATGTACACTTAATATACGTAACACATAGCTTAATGTATAAGCTTCATTTACACGCAGTAGTTTTACCTGACAGTTTTGTAACTGGGAGTACCGATCCCGTACTACTGGCCTATACAGCCACGAAAAACAGTGTGTCCTTTCCTGATACTGCTTGCATAGTCTGTAATAGACTTCAAGGCCATTGATTGATTGAAACGTGTAATATTGTAGTTATGTAGTAAATACGCCGTATCTCGGTAAAAGCCAATAAAATTTTAAATGGTATCCCTTGTTTACGTCCATACGTCAGATTATTCTCCAATAATATTTTTTTTTCACAAAAACACGTTTTTATCGTGCCTAATTACCTATTCAATTTAAATAATACTCCGGAACGATAAATAGAGGGCGTAGCATAGTACCATTCTTGGTATTTTCCATACGATGCAAGCATGGCCACCTCGGCATATCCAATTGCAAATGAGAAGGATATTTTCAATAGCATTACTCTAAGTGGTTGTCATAGAGAATCAAGACCTCTTAAGCCAAATGAAAAACGACTTATAGATACAGATTATAATATACATTTTCCTCAAACTGCAGAGCCAAAATAATTTTCACATTACCTCAAAAACCTTCTTTAAGAACTTTAAGTCCCAAGAGGATAAACTCAAACGTGTTTTTGTCAACAGAATGAGGTTGGTAAAGTGTCAGAGCTGCCAAACAAAGTTATCAACAATGAAAGCCAACCTGCCAGTAATGGCATGCCAGAAGTTGGGTTGACAGACGGACAAGCGAACGAGGGTTGGATTACTGATAGTGTTAATGCTTGGCATTATTCATAACCATCGATTTTCATGGTCACTATTAGAATGTGCTAAAGGTATTTAGGTTATAAAAAATGGGGCTTTTCACAATGAATATGAAAGTCAATATATTGATTTGAACTTTCACGATTATCACTTACATTTGACAATACGATAACGATACAATGACAAACGGACATGACGTTGCACCCATCTGCCTGCAACCACGGGTGTAACGTCATGCCCGAAACGTCAGGATAATATTAAACATAAGTTTACGCGATTATGTCCCGTTTGTCAGTAAAATACGAAAGTCGCTAGGAATCTTTTATTGTTATCACTATGAAAAAGTACGACATTGTGTATAAATCAATTATCTTCACTGTACATAATAATCATAACATCTTTAATGCGTTCAGTTCATGTTGGTAAACAGGTGGTCACAATGCAATTAAGCTAAAGTTGTTTTTATAAATATGTCTTTTTTTGGTATTTCGTAGTCCACAGTAGGCATTTAAACTAAGGCTAGTTTTATAACTGTAATGTTGTGTAACTGACTTAATTACTAAATAAATATAAATAATAGTACCTACAACCTAATGTTTTAGATAGCATTACAAAAAAACAACTTACCTAATGTAATAACTTAAAATTATCGTTAGATAGACTGGTACAGTCTACATAAATATTAAGACGCATTATGGCCAAACGAGCATTCGCTCATTCTATCCCGCACTCTACAAAATCAACGAATTTTGTCGAATCACGTTTTGTGTAACGGACGAATTTTGTAGAGTGGGGGATAGAATGAGCGAATGCTCGTTTGGTCTAAATGCACCTTTACATTATACATTAGTAATAGTGTCTAAAGTATTCGACTAAAATATTATTTTTTAGTACAGATGGTGTGTTTTTTAGGCTCTAGTGCGAGAAGTGTATCATTTTACGTCAGGTTCAAAACTTCGGAGGGCCATCTGTACTAAAAAACGTCGTACGAGACACGTGCAAAAACGAAATTCGTAACTCGTGTCCATTTAAAACACTCCCTATCGGTTGTGTTTTAAAACATCGCCACTCGTTTCGATTTTCATGTTTTTCGCACTTGTGTCGTAATGTACTATTTTGGTATGTTTTGGTATACCTACCTTAACACGTTGAATGCGGTACATGCCAATTTTGACTTGTAATGTACTTTCTTCTGGTGCGAAGTGAAGAAGTAGCTTGTCTCTGTCTGGTGCGGGGTCGATTTGACTATGAAATCCTATGAGCTAGAAGGAGTCAATTATATATTTATGTGTCTTTCTTTAAGTTCTATCTAGTAGGTATATCAAACTTTACAAGACAAATTTGACTCGTACCGCACTAGGTGAAAAAAATAATCAACCAGTGCGGTACCGACCAAAAGTGTCTTGTATACCTACTGTCTTGTACAGCACCACAAGTACAGGTCAGTACAGCCAGTGCGGGGGTAACGATTACGTGTTTTTTTGTTTATCTTTCGATGGCACTTCCGATTTCATCATGAATGCACCGAGAAAACGATCGCGAAAAATGTTACAAAAGATTTTCGAAGAGACGGAGTGCAGTGAAAGTGTAACTACGAGTAGTGAACGAAGTGTAGCGAAAAATCGGAAGAATTTGTAATTTTAATTAGATTTTTTTAAATTATAATAATTGATATCTTAGAATAGAAGAACTTTAAGTATTCAATAACGCTTAATTTAAACTTAACTACTTAATTACAATGCCAGTTGTGTACATTTTATAAAGCGTAACTGAAAAGGTCCACACTCAGCTTCGTGTCGAGGGACCCTTGAGGACCCTGGCGCTTGTCGTTCGTGGGGACACTATCCGGGGATATCGATAATATTATTTCATTATATTTCCCATCCCTACCAAAATATCGACTAGACGGCATCTGCCCTATTCCCTTGGTGCGACACAAGTCAATTTCGTATCGTTAATTAATTTTCCTATAATGCCTAAACGAAGTACGACAGTGTGTCACGACACTAGCCTTAGATCATTCAATTGTTTAACTAGCCATTGTAATCAATAAATCATCGATTTGTAAAACCAACAACGATATATCATCTAAAATAGAGACCTTTAGTCACAAACCAAAATAGCCTTGTACCGCACCAGTGTACGACTATCCTACAATTCAAAAATGGTATGTATAGCACTGCAAGTAAATCATAATAATATGTTCCCGCATTCAACGTGTTAAGAACTTAAGTGAAGTCGTACGGTAATTACTCGTATAAGAAATACTTTCAACATTCACTTCAGTCTAAAATGCTTAGATTACAAAGTAATCAAGACATCAAGTAAGCTATCACCAAACGAGGTAAGACCGAACAAAAGACGTCCAACGGCGCATCTATCACGAGATCGATTGGCAATTAGTTCCCGTCACGTTGCCATGGCAACCGGTGAGCCAGGTTAGGCATTTAACAGGCATTTAGCGCTACACATACAAGAATAGATAAAACAGAATAGTTCGTTGAATATTCCGAGAAACAGATTATCTATAGATATATCTAGATAGGTCATCTTTCTTTGATAATAATAACTAATGGGTTAAATTTTTGGCCGTGTGGTGATGGCAGTAAGAATCATAAAGTTAGAATCCGCGCTAGCGCTTAATAGAGAAAGGAAGCGTGTGAACGGGAAGCCACCAGTCTTATGACTATTACACGAGTGCAAAAGAGATAGAAAACAATCCCAAAAGCGTACCCACTTTCGAAGTGACATATCAGCCGTATCAGCCTTTTCGACGGAGACTGTTATTTAAAAGTGATTTTATATTTAATTCTAGTGAGAAGTAAATTTACACAAATAATAAAACCGATATGGTATCGTGTAGTGTAAAGGATTGCCCTGTTACCCACCATAGAAATGACGGCAAATACTCGTTTCACAGGTAAATATGATTTGCCGGTTGATTGTTTTCAAACGATATTTTGTAGGATAAATCGTGTAAATTATCACATTCTGGCATTAATTGTTAGTTGTCCTATCACTGTGCCCTAATAATTTATCACAATAGTTAATATTAAAGGATATTTTTGTTAAAATATAAATTGTCACGCTACGCTAGAGCTTGACTAAATCTTGAACTACAAATATCGATATTCGTTCGATAAACATACCTAATCAGTCTATTAAATTACAAAGCCGTCATAGTCCCAAACCTTAAATACGAATGTGTAACTTGAAGGACCTTACTATGTTTTGTGAGATTTTTTTGATAATTTACGATTTTTATTATTTCTGTTAAATTTAAGGGATACGCCAGATAATAAGTTAACACACGTTTGCAATTCGTAATTTGACACCCTCAATTCACATTGTACTATGAAACTTATGGCAATAAAACGATGAATAAAAATACCATGTTGTCGATAAAACAGTCAAAAATCGATAGATAATTGCTCTGTTGTAATATGCAACCCTATTCCTGACCACACATAGACAAATTTTTGGTTACGCTTTTAATCGTTGTCGATCATTCTTTGTCATCTTAGTTCTGTGGTAAGAATACATTTGTCACCACCCCCACTCTTCCCGCTGGTGTCGTAAGAGTCGACAAAGGGATTAGTGTCACTGACCATTCTTGATAGTAAATTGATGATCGGTAGCAGCGTCGTCATGGTGGACAGGACACACTGCTCTGTTTGCCTAGCGTGGCGATTATGGGCATTTACTTCTTAATGCGTCTATACGCATACTTAATAGGAGAGCCCTACGTCCAGCAGTGGACTGAGATAGGCTGGTGACAATATGTATGTGTATGTAAATTTTCGGTGTTATGGATGGACAACTAAAAAGATAGGTACATTTGTCGATTTTAGTTGCAACCAGAACATCATTATTCTGACAGTTAGCCCCTTATTCATAACCTAACTCCGCTAAGTATTGTTGGTCCCTATCGCTCTTACCAATTTGTCTGTAGGATTGAAAGGGATAACAATACTTAGGAGACGTTTATGAATAAGGGCGTTATTCTTTACTGCTATAGTGATCTATAAATATCTAGAAGAACCTTACAGTTTGTATCTGTCATATTTATCATGGTAAGGTGGGGTAAGATGAAACGTTTTTTTTAATGGGGTAAGATAAACCACTCCCTTACCCTAACCACCTTACCTTTTATATAAGATCAATTTTCTGTGGTAGATTCATCGTCATCATCTCAGCCATAAGACGTCCTTCACATTTGAAAATTTTACACTTAGTGGCTCCAAGGATTTGAAAACCAGGATATGCTATGAAATGTCCTAAGCCTAGTAAGGGCCTAATATTAAAATGTGTCATCTTTCGTTGATAATAATAACTAATGGCTTACTTATATAGAAAATAAACTAAAATATATATTAAAAGGATTATTTCAGCAAAATTTGCCTACTTTATGTTTGCTCCATATCATGTAATAATCTTACGGCCAAAATTACGATATTGTAATATCTTGCAGTGTAATGTTTCTAACCCAGAAAGAGGCTTCGATAATAATAATAATGATTGATCGACACATCTCATCGGTAAACGAAAGTCATGAAAGCCAGCTATCGAGATGGATAGGTATAAATATTCAAGAAAGTATCTCTGCCAGAATTGAGATCAATGACTTTGTTAGATGGATTATAAAATCCGAGTTCATATACATATAAGCACATTATATAAATAAATAAATATTCTATTCTATTCTATCTGGGACATCATACACAAATCGACCTAGTCCCACGGTAGGCTCAATTAAGGCTTGTGATGTGGGTACCAGGTGACGATATATAAAATAGATAGATACATACAGATACTTAAATACATAGACAGCCATGACCAAGGAACAAATATTTGTGATAAATAAATACACAAATAATGCCCTCGCCGGGATTCGAACCCGAAACCTCCAGCTTCGAAGGAAGGCAGGGTCACTACCCACTAGGCTACGGAGGCTGACACATATTACACTACATTATACTATTATAACTTGGGTTGACAACCAAATATCACTCGGTAACAAAACCTACTTGAACTAAAGCTCGTATCTCAGTTCTGAACAAATATTAACATACGAGGTTGCTAAGAGTAGTGAAAGTTTTTATACTGAGTTTTGGTTATCAGCTGACGATAAGAAAAAGTGGTACATAAACGTAAGATGACGGTTGACTGAATACGTTCTCCATGAAACGGTTAGATATTTTATATTTAATGGATACAAATATTTTACATGTTGAAGTACAACTTCGAAATAACTCATCATCATCATTTCAGCCATTTATCGCCCACTGCTGAGCATAGGCCTGTCTTCTAGTACGCCACTCATCTCAGTCCTGAGCCAATCTAACCCAGAAGTGTCCCGCAATCTTACGAATGTCGTCGACCCAACGAGCCAACGGACACCTAGGGGCTCCTTCATTCGAAATAAGCCACCAATCCGTAAGAACTTTCCACCTGCCGTCACTCTGCCCGGCAACATGTCCTGCCCAGTTCCATTTGAGTTTAGTAACGGTATCTCCCGCGTCTCGTACCTTGGTGCGACTTCTGATTTCGACGTTTCTAACTCGGTCTTGTAGTTTAATACCGAGCATGGCTCGCTTCATGGCTCTGCACTACTCGTGTTATATATGCACAGCCTCCTTACTTGAATTTAATCTTTTTATTACCTATATTTAAAGAAAAAACTTTTTACTCCCTCTTTTCGCACGAACTGTAAAATCCCGACAAACCCGGATTAATTCGGACGCCAGCTACGCGTCAGTGCACGTACGGCTTTTTCGCTTGCAGCCCGCGTATAGTCAGAAAATTCGTGTACCACTTTTCAATTCTATTTGTGTTTGGTAAGATACAAAAGTCCCGAGAGTGTACATGATTCCCTGTTCCTGCGGGATGAACTTCATTGGGGAAACCGGCCGGAACATTTATGGACGAGACTAACTCAGCACATACGAAGTCTGAGGAATCGTGACAGCCAGGGCTCTGTGGTGACGGAGCACGTATAGGATTCGGATTCGACGCACTATATAGGTTTCATAAGGTAACTGTAATTGCAAGAGAAAAGCTCGTCATGCCGCGGAATATACGGGAAGCCATCGAAATAGGTCGTTATCCGAATTTTAATCGTGATTGTGGCTGGTCAGTGGTTCGTTAGTGACGTAGTGAGTTTTGAGAAAAGTGACAATGAGGGTAGGTCTCTCCATTCGCCGTCCCCGCCAGCGCTGCCCGCAGCCCCGCCCGCTCTAGCAGATTGCAAGCCCGCAGTACACGTCGGGCTTTGGTACTCCATGATGAGAATCCTGTAAACTAACGTATGCGGAGTGAAATTTGCACAAATTTTGAACAAGTAAAAACAAAATAAAAAAATTAAATTTAACTTGTGTCTCAATGCTAAATTAATTTGTATACAATTGTTAATTAAATTGGATAGTTTTGTCGGGTTTGGCATCTTTCTTTAGAAATTATGGCCAATTGAGTAGAACAATGTCGCACAACTGCATGTATCGAGGGTTGCCTGGTGAAACCCTATAAGTACGTGACACCTAGTTTCGAGAAAAATGATGTTAAAGGTTTATTGTCATCGGACACTTATTTTGATAAATAGATTCGTAGTTTTATGAGTGGTTTGTGAAAAGCAATTTCATTCACTTTAAGTTTGTCTATGTTTTAGTTATGTAGCTCATCTAGTTTTCCTGTAAGAAAACATTTTTTACCAAGGGGTATCGACTTATTGGGTTTACGCATAAATAAAAAAACCATATTTGTTACTAAGAGGGTATTATTATCAAATAAAAACTTAAAAAATAGACGAATCTAAAAGTAATAACGGTATTATTCTACATCTGAAAAAGTAAGTGCTATGCCAACAAACGTTTTTAGGCTTCTTATCCATCCATGATACTCTTCAGGTATAATTCAGTATGTTTCAGCGGGGCAAAGTGCTTCTATGAACGGTTTGTCTGTGACTGGACCTGGTGTTTCAACGGCGGATAAAAAAATATAAGCTGAAAGGCAATGAGGATGGTGGGTTTCCATGGTTTTGAGGATCCGCACATTGTTTTGCGTTGCCTATTGTGTTTGTGGTACTCATGCTTTGGTTGGGAGAATCAGTTTCAGAAAAGGACTCCTCCGATCTTGATGAATCGCAAATTGATATTGCCACCCAAATGCGCTATGTTCTCAACGACAGTAATGGCATGTCGGACTCAAGTGAGTCTTTTGTGGATTGTTGAAAAAAAAACTGTTGTTGGAATCGATCTGTAACTTGATTTATTGTGCTTGCATTTTTTCCGGATGATGAAGCTGACTTATTTGGCCGTGACTGTTCGGGTGAGGATCCTGCATGTGTGCCGCATCCTGGGGACTTTCGCAGTTTTGATGAGTCGCGGATTGATATCGCCGCCCAGATGCGCAGTAGTGGTGGTAAGGGGACGCAAGTGGGTCTTTTACAGATTGCTTGAAAGTGGTTATTGGGATGAAGTTGCTTATACAGGTAATTTATTCTGCTTTCGTTTTTTTTTAGATGATTGAACTGAGGATCCTACTTGCGACTGTTTTGCCAAAACAAATGGATTTTGACTCGGATTTTGCTACTAAGGGTCCAAATGTTTCATCCAAACAGGAAGATTTTTTTATGGAGCTGATTGATGAAGTTTTGAATCGAGTTTGGATTGCTGTGGAGGATGACTATTCGGATTCGGAGATTCGGAGAGCGATGCACCTCGGCGAGATGATTCTGGCCGTGACATTGTTGTTCCTGAGGGTCCCGGTCCAGGGAAGCATCGGGAGCGTTCCTTGCCGATGCTTGACGGTGTTGGTCTTTCTGGGCAAGGTGAATGTATGGAGGGAGCTTCTTCTTGCGTTTCGGATTCCGAAGACGATACATGAGGGTATTGGAGCCGACTGACTCTGGCCACAGTGACGGCATGATCCGTGAGCGTTCCGGTGCTTGTTCGCAGGTGGAAGGCGCTGTTGACTTGATTTTGGACAGTGTTTTGGATAGGGTTTGGGATTGTGTCGGGCCCCTGAAGCGACGTAGGCAGGCTGAGCTGTCTGAGTGGAGGGTGGATATCGCTAAAAGGCGAAAGCTGCTAAAGTTCCAAAAGAGGCTTCAAGGATCGAGGAGGTTCCAAGGAGGTCAGCTTATCTGATATTACCATTAGATTGACCGATACTGAATCATTCTAAAACTGTTTTTACTTTAAAATCTTACTTTTTGTCTTTGTAAAGTACTTAGCATTGATAACTTGGCAGAATTTTAAAAAATCTAGCCTCCTCGCCGTTATGTAGAGCAAAAAATTCTGTCTTTAAAAATTTTACAAAAAGTGGGTACAAAAAGTATGTATCTTTTAAGATACACTGCCAAGTTAAGGGTTAAGGCTTTTGAACTATAGTTGGGTTGGTTTTACATAACTACAAAAAACTTTACCAGATACCAGAACTTAATATTAATCATATATGTTACGAGTAGCTATCATCCAAAATAGGTGCTTCATTAAAACATGTAATTTGAATTCATATCAATACAATTTTCCCACAATTTCAACGCGAATGAGCAATCATACACGGTGGAGAATCAATTGGAGATGAACTGAATCAAATGTTGAAGCGCACTCAAACGCAAAACACATTTAGCGCTGTCTGGATGATTTCCGCCGTGGAATTGTAAATTAACTTTGGAAATATAGGAAGTCAAATTAACAGCATGTCAAACTGAACATTTTCTAAAAAAATTGACACCAGTTCGTTTTAAATCCAGTTTGAGACTAGCTAAAACAAACTGAAAAAAAAAACAATTTCCACTGTTTTTCAAATAGTGTTGTTATACTAATTTCATTGATTAAATCTAATGGGTGGGCTATACAATGTATAGTATACCGTCGGAGATAGCGCAATACCGCGTAACTAACAAATTCAATTGGGCTCAATTTGAGTATTTGAATTGGTAGTTACGCGGTATTGCACTATCCCCGACGATACGTGCCTTAAAGAAGTTAAAGTATTTAATTTTTAAAATACATTGCCATTTTCATTATTTACAGGCAATTACTTTATCCAGATAACAGGTAAGAATACGGTTCCTTAAAGTTTCCTCAGACGCTAATACGCTCCCCAATTTACAAAGTTACAGCGCAATGTGTATTAAGCTTTTCAGTGAAAATTTCTTTGTACCATGTCTTAAGACCGACTAGATGCTTATACTTCTGAATAGTAAATTTTAACATCGAGGTAGTCTTAAGTTAACTTATGATACCCATATTGCAATAGGGAAAAAACAATACATTTCGGTTCCTACAGGCATCGTCCTCGGCCCTCGTTTAAAGACATCAATAGATTTGCCTTTTAACCTCTTCCGCTACTTAGATAACAAAATCCATATAATTATCCGCTTATTACCCTTTTTATCCCATTAAGGATCTGGGACAACGGATCAAGTTTTTAAAAAGGTGGATGACGTCACGTAACGCTGACAATTATTAACGCCCCGGCCGCTGGGGTGGCCGCCGACTCGGAAATTATGACGTCATTAATTCCACCGGCCGGGAGGATTTTTCTGGAAAACAATGTGTATTTTTATTTGCCGGTGCACTTGCCCAGTGACCTGTGTCGTAAATGTACGGAAATGTTGCAGTAAGAAATTGTGTTGTTGAATTGGATCTTTTCTTTGGTTCGGGATTTGGTTAGACCTCAAAATATGCAACAGGGTTATTAGGTAAATTAGTTTTTCACTGATTTCACGTATCAAACTGGTTAGGTATTTATTTTTTGTTTAGGTGCTATGGTATTTAATAGACTACTCAACATCCATGTGGTGACTAAATATACAGAATTAACAGTCATAATAAAAAGCAACTAGGTAATAAAATCTCAAGAACTTATACCAAGCTTTAATGTTCTTTTATTTAAATTATGAAATATAGATTACAAAAGCTAAAACAAAATGTAAATGTGTAATCTACACAACAGGAGGATAAATGAAGAATAGTTTTTTTCAGGCAACCTTGTTAGGTTGCCTGAAAAAAACGATAGACCCTCACAACCATTCTTATTCATTTAAGTGCCTTCAATTTCCGATCAAACTCTAACGTCAGATAATTTAAGGCCTTCGTTATACAGGGTGGAAAGGGACGACGTTCCATCCCGCTACCGACCGATTCTACCAACCATTACGATGAACTTTCAGTATGGGACCAACATCGAAATATTAAAAAAAAATTAACCCCTCATACAAAGTGAGTGATTAGTTAGAGTTCAATAGTATGGAAAAGTAAATTTTCCATGCACGCTTTCGATGTTGGTCCCATACTGAAAGTCCATCGTAATGGTTGGTAGACTCGGTCGGTAGCGGGAGGGAACGTCGTCCCTTTCCACCCTGTATAAGATAATTATTTTTGGCATCAACAACAAATCGCGAATCGCTAAAATGATGTGGCAGTGGGCGGGGCACATTGCGCGTAGAACCGATGGCGTTGGGGTGGGAAGATTCTCGAGTGGCGGCCACGTACCGGAAGGCGCAGCGTGAGTAGGCCCCCCTCAAGATGGACTGATGACCTGGTAAAGGTCGCAGGAGTCCGCTGGATGCGGGTGGCGCAGGATCGGTCATTGTGGCAATCTTTGGGGAGGCCTATTTTCAGCAGTGGGTGTCTTTCAGCTGATATGATGATGATGATGATCAACAACAAACTATAACATAGTATGAGAATTAATCGTTTAACTAGATACTTACTTGAATCTTTCATCAAAACTATTCCGCGTTTGGAACATTCTCAAAGATTCATTTTACTGCAGCTGCATCTACCGCAAGATGGCCATTATGGCTTAATCTGCTATGAAATTGCTTTTGTCCCTATCGAACATTAGACTGATAAAATACCTCGTCAAAACTTAACACGTTCCAGAACAATCCGCTCAATATGTAGTTCGTTCCAAATTGGCCAAGTTTAACGATCCCTCTAACGGGTTTCATCGTCATAGATTAAAAAAGTTGATAAGTTTCGCTTTGAATAGGGGTTAGCGTATAATAGAGCGAAGAGTTAATCCCTTATCTAAAGTCGGTGGCACATTGCACACGTTCGCGCAGGAAGTTCGTTTGTGCGAAGCATGTAGGTTTTTATTTAGTGCTTCGCTATTAGTCCAAGAGCCAGTGAACCCTGAGAGTAACGGTCTTCCTGTAAGGTTAGAAATTTGTATACTAACGGTTTATGGAATTCTAAGAGCAATAGCCATGACCTGGCAGGCGTCAGCCCTGCACGTCATCAGGCCCTTTATTTTTTGAACTGTTAAGTAAATTGGATTTCAAAACTTGTTTCTGTAAGTTTGAAAAATTTATAGGATAAAGTTAATTTATTGTACATCTTAAAAAAAAAAATGACAGGCGATTACAATAAGCAGAAGTATATGACAGGTCAATTAGAAAATGCACAGTTGATGAGGTAAAATAAACTTCATCCTGTATACTCGAAATTTTTATATGTCTTCAAATAAACGTCTCGGAGTAAGTATGTGCAATGCCAGGCGGTTTAGAACAGCATAAGACCTTGCCAGGCGAGGAGACAGTTAAGTAAATTGGGATTCTTAACTTGTTTCTGTAAGTTTGAAAATTTAATAGGATAAAGTTTATTTATTGTACATCTTAAAAATAAATTGACAGGCGATTACAATAAGCAGAAGTATATGACAGATCGAATAGAAAACGCACAGTTGATGAGGTAAAATAAACTTCATCCTGTATACTCGAAATTTTTATATGTCTTCAAATAAACGTCTCAGAGTAAGTATGTACAATGCCAGGCGGTTTTGAACAGCATAAGACCTTGCCAGGCGAGGGGACAGTTAAGTAAATTGGGTTTCTTAACTTGTTTCTGTAAGTTTGAAAATTTAATAGGATAAAGTTTATTTATTGTACATCTTAAAAATAAATTGACAGGCGATTACAATAAGCAGAAGTATATGACAGATCGAATAGAAAACGCACAGTTGATGAGGTAAAATAAACTTCATCCTGTATACTCGAAATTTTTATATGTCTTCAAATAAACGTCTCAGAGTAAGTATGTACAATGCCAGGCGGTTTTGAACAGCATAAGACCTTGCCAGGCGAGGGGACAGTTAAGTAAATTGGGTTTCTTAACTTGTTTCTGTAAATTTGAAAATTTAATAAATAAAGTTTATTTATTGTACTTACATCTTTAAAAAAAATACAGGCGAGTAATCGCTAGTTAGTCGCTAGTAGTAGTAGAGTAGTTGCTAAGGGCGTGCGATTGAGAGGTGCACCTGTCCCCTCGCCTGGCACGGTCTTATGCTGTTCAAAACCGCCTGGCATTGTACTATTTGATACTATTTGATATTGATTCTTACTTATTATGCTAAAAATATTTAATTGAAATTAGCTATAAGTCGTTCACCGTGACATCCGTTACTGAAAAAGCAGTGTTTTTTACACTTTTTGATCAAATGGCGAAGTCATATTTTCAAAGTTGTTTATTTTTATTTTCCGTGTTGATAGGCTTGCTCTTTGTTTATGTTTCGTAATGCCTATGGTTTGAGGATGTTTTTCATCAATTTTGTTGTCATATTTAGAAGTATTTCTGAGCTCCCTGTTCGATTTTGTGATTCGGGTTAACGTAATTTCCTTTATTCGCGCTCTTTCTGAAAAGTGGCTGTAGCCAAATTGTTACATTACACTAGGGTTTCTAATATCATTTATTGGAAACGAAAAGAATGCGAGATTTTTATAAAACAGTGTTTCAAATCTTGCCTTCTTCTAAAAAATCAGAATCATCGTCGATTTTGGCCTTAGCAAATGTGTCTTGTGGAAAATACATGCAGTTGTGCGACATTGTTCTACTCAATTGGCCATGTCATAAAAATACACATTGTTTTCCAGAAAAATCCTCCCGGCCGGTGGAATTAATGACGTCATAATTTCCGAGTCGGCGGCCACCCCAGCGGCCGGGGCGTTAATAATTGTCAGCGTTACGTGACGTCATCCACCTTTTTAAAAACTTGATCCGTTGTCCCAGATCCTTAATGGGATAAAAAGGGTAATAAGCGGATAATTATATGGATTTTGTTATCTAAGTAGCGGAAGAGGTTAAAAGGCAAATCTATTGATGTCTTTAAACGAGGGCCGAGGACGATGCCTGTAGGAACCGAAATGTATTGTTTTTTCCCTATTGCAATATGGGTATCATAAGTTAACTTAAGACTACCTCGATGTTAAAATTTACTATTCAGAAGTATAAGCATCTAGTCGGTCTTAAGACATGGTACAAAGAAATTTTCACTGAAAAGCTTAATACACATTGCGCTGTAACTTTGTAAATTGGGGAGCGTATTAGCGTCTGAGGAAACTTTAAGGAACCGTATTCTTACCTGTTATCTGGATAAAGTAATTGCCTGTAAATAATGAAAATGGCAATGTATTTTAAAAATTAAATACTTTAACTTCTTTAAGGCACGTATCGTCGGGGATAGTGCAATACCGCGTAACTACCAATTCAAATACTCAAATTGAGCCCAATTGAATTTGTTAGTTACGCGGTATTGCGCTATCTCCGACGGTATACTATACATTGTATAGCCCACCCCATTAGATTTAATCAATGAAATTAGTATAACAACACTATTTGAAAAACAGTGGAAATTGTTTTTTTTTTCAGTTTGTTTTAGCTAGTCTCAAACTGGATTTAAAACGAACTGGTGTCAATTTTTTTAGAAAATGTTCAGTTTGACATGCTGTTAATTTGACTTCCTATATTTCCAAAGTTAATTTACAATTCCACGGCGGAAATCATCCAGACAGCGCTAAATGTGTTTTGCGTTTGAGTGCGCTTCAACATTTGATTCAGTTCATCTCCAATTGATTCTCCACCGTGTATGATTGCTCATTCGCGTTGAAATTGTGGGAAAATTGTATTGATATGAATTCAAATTACATGTTTTAATGAAGCACCTATTTTGGATGATAGCTACTCGTAACATATATGATTAATATTAAGTTCTGGTATCTGGTAAAGTTTTTTGTAGTTATGTAAAACCAACCCAACTATAGTTCAAAAGCCTTAACCCTTAACTTGGCAGTGTATCTTAAAAGATACATACTTTTTGTACCCACTTTTTGTAAAATTTTTAAAGACAGAATTTTTTGCTCTACATAACGGCGAGGAGGCTAGATTTTTTAAAATTCTGCCAAGTTATCAATGCTAAGTACTTTACAAAGTCAAAATGTTGTCGAAATGATAAAAAAGGCAGGGCATAAAGTTTGGCATTGATACTTAGTTACAAATTGAACTTGTGGGCTGGATTATAGTTGACGTGATTTAACGGCAGTCATACAATATAATACATATATGTACGAAATAAAGTTTATTTCAATGTCACTACAATGTTAATCGACATTTTAAGTTAACATGCGTGAGAATTGAAAGAAGAATTGAAAAGGTATTAAGGTGAAAACTACATGATTCAACTACAGAATTATAATAATAGATTTTGTTTCTATAACAGATATTAGTTTAAAATCCGGTATATTTTAACTTTTCTGGTGCAATACAATAAATAATATCTCCCATATTTTATTCCAAGTATTTTTTTCACGTTAAAACCATTAATCAATCATTTTTCCTCTCCAACAAATACAGAAGAATTTTATTCTTTTAATTGTGGATTTGGTAAAGCTTTAAAATATTGGACTAAATACCTGTTGGTAAATCATAAAGTGGATATTCAGGGAAAACATATTTATCGACGAAATATCTTTTAGTTTGTTGCATCAATTACTTTATTTATACAATTTCTAGGAACCTGCTTTATGTTTCACTTTCAATAAATAAAATATCCGAAAATATATCTGAATAAAACGAATATCACTTTAAAATAATTTAAAAGTAAAACATATCGTGTAACATGAAACAGATTTATAGATTTTTCAAGCGTAAAATGTCATATAAAGGCGACACCTGTCCAATTTCAAGCCAAAATAAATTTAAATATCCTTGCCTGCCTTGACGCAGAGTCAATACGTTTGCTGGACTGAAAATCGACGATAACTATCGCAATATCGTATGGTATTTCTTCGCTAGTTTGCATTTTCAGTCTTATATAGTTGGGGGTAAAGAACTTTGTTATTAACTCGTTTGAAAGCGACACGAGAAATCTAGTTATTTGTTAGTTTAAGCTTTTGGATTCGGCAGTGTCGTGTACGGCTGCCGAATTCAATTGAATTTTTGGCCGTTGCAGTAAGTTTTAACTGAGGAAAAACCTAGAATGTAAGTAATTTATATTATTTTAAATGAACATAAAAATAACCTGGTGCACTTATGTATTTAATGGTTTATTTATTAAACATCGTTACACACATTCGTTACATACATACAATAAAAATCCCAATGTGCTATGAAATTAGTTTGATTTAGGCGACGCACTGTCGCTTCACAACCTCCACATGTAACCACTGTCAACTGTAATCTTGTGTTTAAGAACGTCGTAACATATATTTATAAGCGGATTCTATAGATACATACTTTTGCACTTGACTATAGGTACCCTGATAGTTCTGCCAACAGGTAGGTATGATTAAAATAGGCTAATTAATATTTATACCTGAAGAACAAAGGATTTGTTCATACTAGACATTAACATAAAGACGTGAAAATTCAGAAGTTCTCAATAAAATAACAGCAATTTGGCCCTTGAAATTTCTAGAAGTTTATTATTTCAGGTGGCTTAGAACAAACTAATCTTGTTAACGAAACTACGAAACATGTTTTAAGGTCGTATCAAAATTCCCGTTTATCGTTACCACCCAGCGACCCTGCCGCGACCTCCGAAGTTCACATATTTCGGAGATTTGTCTCTGTCACTCTAATGACGCCTTCGTTGGTGTGACAGAGACAGATCCTCGAAATTTGCGAACTTCGGAATTTTGCGGTACCTAGGCTAACTGGCCTTTTCTGGTTTTACGAGTCCCTTGATTGTTTAGACCTAAATTCAATGAGGTAAGTGTGCTCACTTTAATTTGGGGACGAGAATAAAATCTTTTGTGGAGGTATGTAATTCAAAATTGCTGGCGTAGCGGATGTTGTTTTAATAGGATTAAAGGACCACAGTACAAGGATTGTCATGCAGTAGTTTACATTTTAAATTGATACGAACTAAACAGATGATAAATACAATAATATTTAAAACAATCTTAAATGCAGCACATTCACAGAGGCCTGTTTAATTTTATTTTGAAAAAAAAACGTGGTTGGCAATAGCACTCAGTAATTGGCGAGTGCAATAAGTTTCAAAACCATGTATTTTTTGAGTTGCCAAAAATAATAGATAGGTTTTGATATTAAGTTTTGGTAACTTTCTCTTGGATGATAACAACAAAATAAATTCATTATGAATATCAAGCATATAAGTAGGTACCTAAACTTATTTAATAATCATTAATATGAATCACGTGTTAACGTCACCATCTTTAGAAACATTATCAGAACTTCAGATGAAGCCAAAACATGTAATGTAATAACATTTTGTATCGAACCCGTAACTAATATTTTACCTACCCGTACCTCATTTAAACTTACCGGAAATTTGAATAAACACTTACCTCCGTTGGCTGAATTACTGGAATTCAACGGATAGCCGAATATTCAAATATCGGTATGACCTAGATTGAAATCCAGGCTGTGTCTGTATTGGTATACAAGGAAATAGCGTTAATATTGGGCCAATGGTTTGGCAATGTTATTAATAGACTCGAGGCTATGTGTTTAACCAGTGCAGCTTTCAACATACACTAACAACAATTGTTGTTGGTAACATTACATGCAAATGGCATGTAGATCATGTTACCAACTAAGCGGTATACTGAAGCATCGTTTTAAAGAAATCCAGTAGTAAACGAAGATTCTTGACATAAGAAGCTCAACGGCCACATTCAGAGCGCGCCAGGCGGTTTTGAACAGCATAAGACCTTGACAGGCGAGGGGACAGTTTCACCTCTCACTCGCACGCCCTTAGCAACTGTCCCCTCGCCTGTTAAGGTCTTATGCTGTTCAAAACCGCTTGGCATTGTACATACTTACTCTGAGGCGTTTATTTGAAGCCATATAAAAATTTCGAGTATACAGGATGAAGTTTATTTTTTACCTCATCAACTGTGCGTTTTCTAATAGATCTGTCATAAACTTCTGCTTATTGTAATCGCCTGTCATTTTTTTTAGATGTACACTAAATAAACTTTATTCTATTAAATTTTCAAACTTACAGAAACAAGTTTTGAAACCCAATTTACTTAACAGTTCAAAAAATAAAGGGGCTGATGACGTGCTGGGCTGACGCCTGCCAGGTCATGGCTATTGCTCTTAGAATGCCATAAATCGTAAATATACAAATTTCTAACCTTACAGGGAGACCGTTACTCCCAGGGTTCACTGGCTCTCCAGCTATAGATCTAATTCTAATTACCGTAGCCGATATTTCACGACATGTGTCATATACTTACTTACATTTTTTTTTTCGATCACAGCCATATTTTTTTTAAACGCGAAATCCCGCTAGGGAGAATCCAAAAAACCGATCACTATTGTTTCGGCTAGAGAGCGTGTGGTGAAGGCGTTTCGCAACGACTACACGAGAATGTTGATTACGTAACGCGATTCTTTTAGTACTTCTAAAAATGATAGGAACCCGAATTCTAGTGTGGTAATATTTCGGGACTTAACTTACACGTTCACACAGTTTTTTTACTTTGCGCATTTATTTAACGTAGCTGCCATAAATAGTATAAGCGTCACGTAAGCGACATTCTCGTGGAATGCCCCAGCAAGGCAACCCGATACATCTCACGTGCCTTCACTTTCCGAACAATCTCTGTATAGGTGGTTGCTAGATTTATCTATGTTCTAATATACACCATACATACATCATCAGCCTATGAAAGTCCACTGCTGGACGTCAGCCTCTCCTATTGACTATGCGTATAAACGCATTAGGAGGTAAATGCCCATAATCGCAACGCTGGGCAAGCGGATTGGCGATCGCAGTAATGCGTCCACTATGATGACGCTGCTGCCCATCGGTCTTTAATCAAATAATGGTCAGTGACAATTCAATCCCTTAGTCGACTTTTACGACACCCGCAGGAGGAGTTGGGGTCACTGACAAATGTATTCTTACTGCCACCACACGGCCAAATAACTAATTGCTTCCAATACACTAATTGATAATTATTTCTTGTTCACAGGTAAGTGGCGATGCAAAATGACAGATTCCGCAAGATTTTGTTCCGCAAGGTCCGCAAGATAACAACTGTCACCATTTGGTTGGTCAGAATCTAGCTAACCTACTTTCTTATGAACGTGTCAAGCGTTTATAAATATATCTAAATACTTAATTAGTACTTGTCTAAAGCACAGAATTCTAAAGTGAATCAACTTTTTTCTGTCCGTTATTGCCATGATTACGGTCACCAAAGTCATGCTGGCTTTATGCAAAATTTTGCTGCTTAAATACAGGGCATCATAGGCTAACATGCATTTTTCGGGTGTTAGTGTTAATGTGCCCTTTCCTTGATAGGCATTTTTCTGATTTTAATAAGCTAAGTAATAATAGCAATAACAGACAGAAAAAAGATGATTCACTCTTATAATATACAATTTTTATCATATTTATATTTTATTCTACTACTTTGTCGGTGTGATTAATATGTATTTCAGTACCAAATAATTATATTTGTAGTACTAACGGCCACTGAGCTATGCCGCGGACAGACAGACGGACATGGCGAAACTATAAGGGTTGCTTGTTTACTACATCATCAGCCTATGATAGTCCACTGCTGGACGTAGGCCTCTCCTTTTAATTATGCGTATGGACGCATTAGGAGGCAAATGCCCATAATGGCCACGCTGGGCAAGCGGATTGCGGAACGGATGGCGATCGCAGTAATGTGTCCACTATGATGACGCTGCTGCCCATCATCAATCTTTTATCAAATAATGGTCAGTGACACTTCAATCCCTTAGTTGAGTCTTACGACACCCGCAGGAGGAGTTGGGATGGTGACAAATGTATTCTTACTGCCGTCACCACACGGCTGTTTACTACGGAACTTTGGAAATGCGCAGTGCGCTTTGCGTGGCTTAATTTTAGGACCCACTTCCTTTTTGCCGCTAGAAGCGATCAAGTTTATTGTGCCATATCGACCCCATCTCACTCCTCGATTATCGATATTGGGCGGATAAATGATCGGTTTATGGCAGGTTTTAAGTAGAATTCTGAAAGGGAGACCACATTATTCGCTAGTAATGCGACGACTTCTAAAGGTACATTTAGTGTTTTAGACCAAACGAGCATCAACGAATTTCGACGAATCGCGTTTTGTGTAACGAATGAATTTCGTAGAGTGGGGGATAGAATGAGCGAATGCTCGTTTGGTATGGACTTTAAGCTTACGCCGTCGTTCATTGTATGGTCGGTTAATTGGAAACTTAGGCGACTTAGAAACTACGGCAAAGTAACGTTGTAAATGAGATTATTTGAAATTTCTTATTACTTCTTATTTTGACATAACCATGATAGCTACGTTTCCAATTAGTTGAGTGTATGGTTGGCTTTTGACATGCCTCAACGTGGCTATATTCCATTCCTCTGTGTTCCATTCCTCTGTCCCAGTGGGCGGGGCACATTGCGCGTAGAACCGATGGCCGTTGGGGCGGGAAGGTTCTCGAATGGCGGCCACGTACCGGAAAGCGCAGCGTGGGTAGGCCCCCCACAAGGTGGACTGATGACCTGGTGAAGGTCGCAGGAGTCCGCTGGATGCGGGTGGCACAGGACCGGTCATTGTGGCAATCTTTGGGGGAGGCCTATGTTCAGCAGTGGACGTCTTTCGGCTGATATGATGATGATCATGAAAATATACATCCTATAATATTATAAAAAAGACCAAGCTGTAGGCTACCTAATTGCAATTTTAACGTCTTTTCAACTTTTTTAAGTGACAGTGGACATTTTGCTTGTAATTCCTACTTTTTTGGCTAAAACTTAGAGTTGCCTTTGAGTAAGTCTTCGTTCATGTCGTTTATCTCAGCCATCTCCTTACAAATGTCTAGAACCATAAATTAAATGCTAGAACCCATTTTACCTCTTTCGCGATTTATTTATTCTGTATGATAATCTTGCTTGTAAACTATTCTTGTCGTGCGCCAAATTGTATCATTTCAGACAGTTTCACTGAAGCATCGAGCGGTCATCATACTATCTTCTATTTTTAGAGTTTCGTAGTAAACAAGGATCAGATCTTTATGTCTGTCGGAAGCATAGCTCAGTGGCTGTTAGTACTAAAAATTTAAAATTTGCTACGGGTATAATTATGTACATATTAATCACGCAAAGTGTTAGAATACTCGTAAAATAGGTAAATAATTTTTGTTTTCCTGACCTACACGTAAAGTGGGGATGATTTTTTTATATTTTGCTGTAATCCTATAGTGTGATGTCGTTGAATAGGTACTTTAAAAGGAATAAGGTTTTTGACAGAAAATTTTTCTTTTAAGTCAATATTTTCTGAGAGATTCGCTCCAGAATAAAAAAAATGTGCCCAACCCACTCCCCCTAACTTTTGATTCGTGTGTCTAACAATATGAAAACAAAAGAATATTGGGCTTAACTACATAAAACTAATTTAAAGATTTTTTTTCTCTCTTGATACTGTCAGACGATTCGAAAATGCTTATTAATAAGCTTACTAGAATAAAGAATAGTTTGACGTTTGAACATAATCGGCCCAGCCGTTTTTGAATAACTACTGAACTTCTGTCTCTTAATTTGTTGTTGAATGTTTTCTTTTACATTGCCTGAATATTACCTATATCAAACGTTGCGTTGTTAAATCCTCTGGTACCAGCTTAGGTCAAAAATACTGTTAGAGCAAAATACAATATGTAATACTCAAAACATGTTAAAATTGCAAAATAAATGTTTGTTTTGTATATCAAATAAATGTTTGATTCGTATATCGTGAATGAATTTTGGCTTCGACTTGTTATTATTGTAAATAATTGTATGCGTATAAAATAAGGCAACAATTACGAAACATAAATTATGTGCAAAACGAACAAGGGATTAACAAGGCTGGAATTGTATATATATAATATATATGTGTGCCACTCGATAACCATGTTAAAATGATATTATACAGAGTGAAACGTGAGTCATGAACCGTAAATAATACGTTTTTCTCAATCCATAAACAACTACTTAAATATTGAACACCCTACAAGGGCTCCAAGTTGCTTAAAAATATACATGTTTTGTGGCGCATTGTAGGTACTTTCATACGTAATATTTGACCGTTTTAGTAAAAACCCGACTTTGTCGTTTACCATAACGACAGAATTCCCTTATACCTTTATACGAATTAAATGCTTAAGCGCCCTTATGGCAAGCGACAATAATCAACATATGTTAATTTTGCAAACTCATGGCAAATGTAGGTGCTGATTCAATTCTGGTCTCACCGTATAATGAATTAATGACTTGTGATCACCATTTAGGAGCCATTAGTAGAACTACGTAGACCACATAAAGTGGGACGAGACATGTGGGATTTGTGATGCGGTTTAATCATGTGATCATGTACAAATTATTTGAGGTTGGTCTAACTAGGATTTGAGTTAAGGTGCATTCAGACCAAACAAGCATTCGCTATTCTATCCCCTACTCTACGAAATTTGATCGTAACACAAAACGTGATTCGTTGATTTCGTAGAGTGAGGGATGTTCGTTTGGTCTGAATGCACCTTTAAGCTAACTATAGATTTTTAATGACATTCAGTAGGTAGGTTTTTTTTTTCAATTTTCTAAAATTATGATATTCATTCATACCTGCTATCAATTTATTGTCTAATTTTTTAAAGTATTGCACTTCAATCTCAAATACCTAAGCCTAGGCCTTCACCTAGGCCTAGCGAAGATGCCATTCTACATTCGTATACGATAAGCGACAAGTAGTGCGATCGCCAATCCGCTTGCCCAGCGTGGCGATTATGGGCATTTACCTCCTAATGCGTCTATACGCATAGTTAATAGGAGAGGCCTACGTCCAGCAGTGGACTATCATAGGCTGATGATGATGTGATGAAGCGACAAGTACCTTATGAATGTATTAAAATGATAGGTTCGAACGAAAATCACGTGACTTCGTTCGAATGCGTCATTCTCATACATTTATTAACTTACTTATTGCTGCTGAGCTATTTTGAGCATCTAGCTTTATTATTAAGGTAAATGTACCAGTGGATGACACTATAAGGAGCGATTTCATGCATTTTTCAAAAAAAGTACGTAATTGTCAAAGACATAGTCTAATTGTGTAAACAAATTTATAGACTGGTTCCTCCTTTATGTTTTTAGAATAATAAATTGTGCGTAACTAATACTATTACTCTATAATTTCACTTTTCCGTGACGTCTCAAATTATACCAGTGAATGACTGACAAAATATTGAATGTCCCAAAGTATGACTGTGAAAAATAGGATTAGTGTCCCAGTAAATGACATGCCATTGCATCACGTTTTACAATTGATTATCTTAACTGCAGGTACGTTTATGCTACTGGTAAACTTATACAGGGAAAAACTAACTAAACCGAGATAGATATTTATTAAATGTTGAACAAAACTTTCAATTCCTTTATTAAAACAATTTTTTTACACACACAGTAACTATTAAAATATGTTTTTTTCTTCACATCGTTTGTACTCCATCTAGATTCATGCCATCTCTCATATTTAGATTCGTTTTTAGTCTTCTTACCTAATTTTGTAAAAGAAACTTTTTTTGGGTTTCACTCATAACAAAAATGAGGCTAGTGCCAGCTGTAGTCTCGCTTGCCGAATCAAATTATGTTTATTAACAGTCATTACAAGCCTGGCCTTTGTTTTCACGTCGTCATGGGTATATTTAGGTAATTTTAGGGATATGTTTTCATTAAAAATACCTGTAACCAATGGATGACACAAAGTTATGACCCAGCGAATGACATATCACTGCATACTGTCATCCACTCGATCTCCATAGAAAAACAGTATATGACACCCATGTCAGACACTACTCACATGATCCATAGAAACTTGTGCTTTTTAGTTTAACTAAAATATGCGTTGTATATCTATAAAATACGATTCAAATTAAGATACATAAAATTACTATTTGAGTGAGTGGATAACATCGGTGTCATCCACTACTAAACGCTATAATTTTGTCCCAGTATATGACATGCGTCTAAAATACTAAACTAATAAAAATAATGCACTTGCAATACACAATATCAGTAGATCCTTTTAAAATGTAATAGTTTTAGTAAACAATATCCAAAAATTCGTTAAATCCAGGCTTATATGTTCACTTTTGCAATGCAATGCCTTAGCAGATTCACTAAGAATACCGACGCACAACCAACTCGAAGCACCTCTTCGTAAGAACCGTCTATAAATTAAAAAAAATATTCAAGATATCGATGAAGGATTTTTTACTAGTGGCCTAGATACTGTATTTGGGTCATATTAACAACAGTTTTCTTAATATTTAAATTAAATTGCATTAAAGTCATTCATTGGTACAGTGTCATCCACTCCTACATTTACCTTATTACTGTGCCAACTCACAAGGAATATTTTGCGAATTATTGCTACCTTGGGAGAATACAGAAATAAATGCGAAGAATACGATGTAGGTCAAATCATCCAAATGTTTTTCGTGACAGTTTTCCCCGTATTTCTCGACATTATTTTTCTCGGGCATGAGAAATATTTATATAATACTTCATCCTAAGATTCCTAAGTCATCATCATCTATTTAAGAGCTTAGCTCTAGTCGGTGGAGTAATTTCCATTCTATGCTATTCTCTACCGTTTCCTTTAACTCTCTATACGATTTAACTTCAATGGTTTCCTTTAATTGCTCCTTGTAATCTCTCTGTGGCCTGCCTCTTTTTCTTTTTCCTCTATTTTTCTCTCCACATCCTAAGTACATAAATTTAATTACTTATTTTATTTCCAACTTTAGAACAACATCCATTATTATGTAATTATCTTCAAAAGTTTGCGACGTGTCTAAATAGAATTTTACGTTATTTGGAGCACTCAAAGAAAGCTGCGCAAAAGAAAATCGTCCAAGAAAGGTGTGCCAAGATTAAATTTCTGAACAGTTGGCAAACGCTGATATATTCGTATATAGTTCGGGAAATATAAATTGGTAACTTTCTACCTACATTATAGTAAAAGTAAACATTCAATTTATATTTCTCAAACTATACCTACAGTTACAAGCAACCTTGACTACAGAAGCCAAGTATCTTACGCGAAACTTCTTGTGGGTGGGCATTTCATTGAGCGTTTGAACCGTCGTGACTTCAGTGGCAACATTTTTATCCGATTTCCGTGGGTATCTCATACATTCATTGGATATCTTGGTAGTTGTCAACTACGTCTATCAAGATACCCAAAAGTTCTTGCATCTCTCACTGGATTCGTGTGATAAGGCTGCCACCGTAGTCACAGTGGTTGAAACGCTTGGAGAAATGCCTAAGTACTACCTTCTCCTATTATAAGACTTAGGAAAGCTGTGCCTAAGACCAGGCGCCCATTTCTCAAAAGCTTGTAACTTGTAAATTACTTGTATTAAATACAAGTGAAAGTCTGTTTTTGACACTATTAATTGGATAAGGACTTCCGCTTGTATTACAAGTTACAAGCTTTCGAGAAATGGGCCACAGGCCTCCTATCGCGAACTTCGAAATTAGTAAATGTCGAGGTTATGATTCTGTCACTCCAATTGAATGCGTCATTAGAGTGACAGAGACAAACAAGTTCGGGCCAAAGGAACAATTGGAATCCTTTGGCCCGAACTTGTTTGACTCTGTCACTTGTTTGTCATTTTAAAGGTGGATGTACATACTAAATTTGCAAATTAAGCTAGTAATTCATTACAAGTATTTTCAGAATGAAGACAAGAGACAAAATAAATAATCTACGCCGGTTCTATCCCTACGCCACTGCCTGAGAAGTATTTCCTTCCTTTGTATGATTGTATTGTTAGAAATGTATCCCAAAATTGGGACCGGCAAGAAACTCAGCGGGATAACTCTTTTCAAAAAACATTTGTAGTACATCTTAAGGGGTCCATATTGGCACTTATACAATTTTTTCTTCGAATATTTTTACTAATACCGTTTTTTACTCATAATCATCATTACTCCGAAAAATTTTTCTCATACTTTTTTTCTTACTAAAAATTATACTCCTACCTACAATTTTCATAACGATTTTTATTTCGAAATTTTATCCTCCTAAAGTCGTCAAGTAGATTAATCTATACTCATAAAGTTATTTGAAATAAATTGTTTATTTATAAACATTTTCCCATTAGGTTCACTCTGTTGTGGTATAATTATTTTATGAATAACATAAACTATGTAGTCATAATGGGCTTTATGCAGAAACTGTTGTGGCATACTCAACTTTAGCAAATTTCTTTGTGGCAGATTTCGAGTTGTTCGAATATTATTCGAGCATAATTTCGATGCTCCTATTTATGATGAGGCATAATGTGGATGTGCATAAAAAGTATCGGCATAGTTTGTTTTAGCATAACAAAGAAGGAATAATTACAACCTCTCAATATAATCGAGGTAGTAGTAATATTCTATACGTTACTTACTGTGTTACTGAGCTGAGTACTTTCTAGGTTGCTAAAAAAAAATAACCTCGAAGACTAAGGCGGGAGCAAAGCTCCCGCTTTAGTCTTCTAACCTAACCTATCCGAGTCGGATCTGCCCCGGAAGGTTTTGTTCGCTCGCTTCGCTCGCTCACTACAGAAATTTTCACCCTCACAGCAAATTCTGCCTGACGGAAAAGGCAAGTTTCGAACATGTGGCTACATGCCCAAAAAAAAATGCAAATCTAATTTCTGTCTTATAACACTCGGCGTAATTAATGATATGCCAAGATAGTTTCGGACAAAATAATATTCGATATATTGTTATTTAAGCCAAGTGATGTTTCTGTCTCATTAAGTTGATGCCAAAATAGATTATGCCAAGTCTTCTCCTAAGCGTTTCGGACAAAAAAAGTTTAGTACAGTACCTACTCTGCCACAACCTGATTTGTGCAGGTAGCTAGTTTACAGTAATAGTACGATTTATATTTAATTAAACAAAAATAATTCATACATAAAACCAGTACAGACAAAAATAAATACCTATAACATTAGAATACATAGCATAAAATAAGTATAGTGAAAAATTATATAAACATAAAAGTTAGTACTAAAAATATGTATGAAAAACAATATTATGAACATAAATAATTCTATGTGATGATGATTATGAACAAAGATTATTCTAAATACCGATCATTATGAAGTTAAATTGTATAAGAAAAATTTTCGGAGTTCCAATAATCTAAGTTGCAATTTTATAAATACTTTGGCGCACCCCATCTTAAGATCATCATGCATTAAACCGAAACATACAATTTTGATTCATAAGTAAATCTAAAATAATTTTGCCACCTTTAAAATTTATTGTCTGTGGTTTAGTATATTTTTCTTTGGTGCGTAGCTTTGTACTTATCTTTCTTATTTTGATGGAGGTAGATCTATCAAATTTCCTCCATTGTCAGTCATCCGCAGACCACGAACCCTGTAAAGTGTTCGAAACGTCGGAATGAAGTTAAAATTAGTTAATATACGCGAGTTTATCCGTTTTCATAGTTTTATTTCATTATCTATCTAGTTTAGAACTTTTTTCAAAAAGGCCTGACCCAATAATGTAATCCACTGTACACAATATCGATACCTTTAGGCTCAAAGGGCGTAAACGCCAAATTGCCACTTTTCAGGAGAAGCAAAAAAACAAAAGTATTTTAGAAAAAAAATCATAACTTGTTTGTTTTTTGGCAGAATAACTTAAATTTTGGCCAACGTACTTGAACTTTTAAGATAAACATTTTGAATATCAATAATTTAGGATAAATGAATAAATAAAGAAAAAGGGTGTGTTATACTCCCTTAACTTTTTGAAATAATGGCGTTTACGCCCTTAAACTTCACATAATATGCAAAGAATGTAGGGAGTATTGGTTACTAAACGTTTGAGTTTTGGTCTAAATGGGGCGTATATCACAATTACCATAGTTATCATCGGTTTTATAAACTCATTCATAACATAGGCAATGCTCTGAATGGGTGTATAATACAACGTGGGATTAAAAAAAACTTACAATCAATTGAAAGGTTCCTGCTTTTATTTTAAAAAATGTCTACACTGACTATGCTGTTGCTGATTATATTTTTCTAGGGATAAAAATAATGTGAATGGCGTTATTGAACAATTAAGCTACTACCAAAACCCAGATTAAAATGCGATACGAAACCAGTAAAACAAACAACAATTCATCATAAAAAGAGTCAAACTCTTGTCGGCGTAACTGATGAATGTAACTGTCTCCATCTAACTCTGTCTAAAGCCACCTCCTTGACTTCCTTGTACGACACAACGTCTACTTTCTCTTTTATTTGTTTCATGTAACTTCCTCTAGGTCTCCCTCTTCCTCGCTTTCCTTCAATCCTTCCTTCTATTATGTTTTTTTATCAAATCGTCAAGTTGTATAAGGTGACCAAACATTTTCCCTCTCCTATTTTCTATTATTATCTTTAGCAAACTACTTTTTTCATTCACTCTTTTAAGCACTTCTTCATTTGTGATATTTTTTGTCCAACTTATCTTCTCCATTCTTCTCCAGCTCCACTCAAAGGCTTCCAGTATCTCTCTGTCCTTTTTCGTCATGGTCCACGTCTAACACCCATATAATGCTATACCTACTCCAGATGAAAGTTTTGATGAGATAATGACAACATCTTTATTATATATATATTTCTTTCAATAATATCCTCTAGACGCAATATAAGGTACATTTACTCTCATTTAGCATTATTTTTCCTTATAATTATCAACACATACATATTAACTACTAAATCAAATATAATAGCATGCTTTTATTTTTAGCAAGATTTGTGACTAATAATCACAAATCTTTATCTTTTGTTTTTGATAAAACCTATAGACACAACTTAAGATCTTTTACTCTCACATAGCATTTCTTTCTTTTTATAATTAACAACATATAATTATGTAGATATTAATTACATACTAAATGGAGTAGAAGACTTTTCAAATACTAAATCATTAAATGAAATTTATGTTTAAAATGCACAGAACCAAAAAATATAACTGTGCGTACTGTAAATTAAAAATATCGACTGAAATTGAACGTAAATTTATACACAATTTTATCACTACCATTTTTATCACTTTATCTGTCTATACTTTTCATTTCACACTTGCAACAATACATTCGCCAGTGTACAGGTAAGTATACATAGATTTAGAATGATGGTCAATCGGTTCTATACTGTAGGTTTACTAACACAATAACTGTTCATTCTTACTTTATAATTGAATAATGACAATGAATCATTACTATCGTATAGGTAAACGGTACGGTAAGCAGTTTTGCAATAATAAAATAACTTAGCGAGCCTGAAAGCCATAATTTGTATATTTCTTGGGGCGTATAAGTCAAAAAGTTTTGTTATCATAGGGCGTAAGAGGCAAAACATTACACAATTCCGCGGCGTACACACAGACCTTATTAGTAACCAGTTACAGTACTAATGCGATACGCCTTAAAATAAACAGATACCAGCATAGAAATAAACATCTTTAACCGATTTACAGTACCGGACTCATTCAATAAAAGCTCCGAAAACAGAGTTTTTGTCGGAGCTCTAAAAAACCTATCCCACGACATTAACATTGATTGACATATTTTACATTAATTTATCACATTAACTGTACAGTTTCATTTCAATGAGTACCAACTAATCGTTGTAATCGAAGATTATCACACTACCTACCCACTTAACAATATTGTGAAACAAGACTTACCTATTATTTCGTAAGAGTTAATAACCAATAATTCCTCCAATCTAAACGATAGAATCTGTACTAATATCTGCATATTATTATTATTAGCTACCGTTTAGATAACTACTTATCGCTAACATTATGTACAGGTAGGTATTGTTACATGAAAGTGGGTAATGAGCTTATTAAAATAACTATTTTATAAACGCACCATCCCGAATCCCGTCCATATAAATAAACACCTTCTTATAATTATTATACTAAAAAATAGGTAAGTCTAATATAAACTTATCAACTTACCTTAGAAACAAACAACGACGGGCAGCTAACATCACTCTCTCATCAGCTCACATCTTTTCGTCGCATGAATACTATCTCGCTTGCACATAGGGCTATCAGCGAGGCGCAGCATGCCTACTACGTTAGGGCGTATGATTCATTTTAAATTTTACAATGCAAGGATACGGGCATATGAACCTAATTTAGCCTACCAGAGTCATACTACCTAAATTAAGTAGCATAATTTCTACGTCGTATGAGCTTGTTTAGTTTTGTGTGATAATCATTTTATAACAACTTGGTTATAAGACCTCTTTATTTTGTTTATTACTGAACTTATTACCTAAATAAACAAAAAATTGTGTAAATGTATCAAATACGCCTCTTGCTTTTAAAAAATCTCCTAGAAACACGTGGGTCGTATATGCCCTAAAATTCGAATTTTGTTGTTTTAACTACACATATCGATAGAGAAAAAAAAACTGAACAAAACTGCATTAAAAACTCATTTTGGCCAAAATGGCGTTTACGCCCTTTGAGCCCTAAAGGTATCGATATTCTTACGTATACGACAAGGAGGTTGATTCAGAGTGAAAATATTTTTAACAAATTGCAATATCTCCTTGAACATCCACTAAATCTTTCGCCATTTAACATATTTTATGTGCTATTCCATCGCTCAGTTGAGCATCAAATATATTTCTTATCTGTGGCAAAGAAACGCATTAAAACAGCCTTTCAGATATGAGAAGTCATTTCACGTGATATACAGCCGCTATAAAAAGAACACTCGCGATGAAAAGTCCAGTGATATAACACATTATACCGTATATTAGGCCTAGGAGATATAAATCAAATTTATAAGTAGGCTGCTTTAAATTTTTACCTACATTTTTTGGTACCAGGTAGAAGCTTCAGGTGTCCTTGTAGTAATAATAGCGTTATGTGTATTTTTAGTAAAGGGTTGGTAGGCAAAAATATTCCCCATGTGTGAATCGATTAATTTCTGCTGTGGTTTTCGAAGTATTATGCTAAAAGGCGTGTCATTTTCTCGTAATATTACAATGCAATACAAATACTCTTTGACTATGATCTGGGAAAATTACACTTGTCATACTTGTACTTGTCTTGCTTGGGATCCCTTATTCTGCAAGAACTAAACACAACTTTACAATAACATTCAAATACCTTGCCAAATACGTATTCAACCACATGGATCATACTCGTAGTAAAAAAATGCCTTTTCCAGAAATCGTAACAGACTGAAGATTTTGTTTAGAAATCGCAGGATACAGGGAAAAACAGGCACAAATTCCGCTTCTGCACTGTTCATTACGAATCACACACTGGAACATGGCTCCTATTAGTAAATATTACCTACATAGCAAACTTTCCTAGTGCTTTAGAAGATGAATGAAATGTACATAATTATATATATTGGCGGTTGCGTTTATGTAGCGTAATAGATAGTACACGTTTAATTATATTCTGGCGTCTGGAACAAGGGAGTCTGGTGAATGGCTACGAGCCTATCCGTCGCCTAACACTGGTACCTTCCTTGAACCCGACACTCTTCGCCTGGCTACCTGTCTTCGGCTTGGTATCCGAATTTGTGCTCCACACTATACGCTATAAAAAGAACACTCGCGATGAAAAGTCCAGTGATATAACACATTATACCGTATATTAGGCCTAGGAGATATAAATCAAATTTATAAGTAGGCTGCTTTAAATTTTTACCTACATTTTTTGGTACCAGGTAGAAGCTTCAGGTGTCCTTGTAGTAATAATAGCGTTATGTGTATTTTTAGTAAAGGGTTGGTAGGCAAAAATATTCCCCATGTGTGAATCGATTAATTTCTGCTGTGGTTTTCGAAGTATTATGCTAAAAGGCGTGTCATTTTCTCGTAATATTACAATGCAATACAAATACTCTTTGACTATGATCTGGGAAAATTACACTTGTCATATTTGTACTTGTCTTGCTTGGGATCCCTTATTCTGCAAGAACTAAACACAACTTTACAATAACATTCAAATACCTTGCCAAATACGTATTCAACCACATGGATCATACTCGTAGTAAAAAAATGCCTTTTCCAGAAATCGTAACAGACTGAAGATTTTGTTTAGAAATCGCAGGATACAGGGAAAAACAGGCACAAATTCCGCTTCTGCACTGTTCATTACGAATCACACACTGGAACATGGCTCCTATTAGTAAATATTACCTACATAGCAAACTTTCCTAGTGCTTTAGAAGATGAATGAAATGTACATAATTATATATATTGGCGGTTGCGTTTATGTAGCGTAATAGATAGTACACGTTTAATTATATTCTGGCGTCTGGAACAAGGGAGTCTGGTGAATGGCTACGAGCCTATCCGTCGCCTAACACTGGTACCTTCCTTGAACCCGACACTCTTCGCCTGGCTACCTGTCTTCGGCTTGGTATCCGAATTTGTGCTCCACACAGGTGCCCCTGCGGAAGTGATGTCGACGAATTGGGACACCACGGGCTGTCGTGTCAAAAAAGTGCAGGCCGCTTTTCAAGACACGCCGCACTTAATGACATCATTCGTCGGTCTCTCGCCTCAGTCAACGTGCCTGCTATATTAGAGCCTTCCGGCATAGCCAGAGACGACGGTAAGAGACCAGACGGGATGTCACTGATTCCATGGAGGTTGGGGAGGGTGTTAGTGTGGGATGCTACCTGCGTAGACACGCTGGCCCCTTCCCACCTCTCCGGAACCAGTATTCAGGCAGGTGCGGCGGCTAAAGCGGCCGAAAAGCTAAAAACTCATAAGTACAGGGGTCTTGGTCCCGAATACATTTTCATGCCATTCGGGGTTGAGACCCTGGGCCCGTGGGGTCCCAATGCTATCCAGCTCCACAAAGAACTCGCCAAAAAGCTGGTCGACACCACCGGTGACCGAAGAGCTGGCAGCTTCCTCGCGCAAAGGATTAGTATTGCCATACAGCGGGGAAATGCTGCCAGTATCCTCGGCACCATGCCAAGGGGGCCCCATTTTTTAGATGTATTTTAGGTTTATTTAGTTTTAATTTGTTAGTTTTAATTTAGTGTTATTTATAAGGTTTTTTTTATTTACCTATTTATTATGTAATTATTTTGTTTATCTACCGAATAAAGTGCGAAAATAAATATTTAATTAAAAAATTATATTCATAATATTGTTTTATTTGAAAAATCATATTCGCCATGTTTCAACGTGTTCTAATTCGTTACCTATAAGTATAGTTAACTCGCCTCCTCCGCCTCCTTTAGAACGAATATCTTTGCAATACACCTTGGCGGGTGTACCAGGGTGGCGCAGGACCGGTCATTGTGGCAATCTTTGGGGGAGGCCTATGTTCAGCAGTGGACGTCTTTCGGCTGATATGATGATGATGATGACACCTTCAGCTTTGGTTATCTTGGTTTTCTGCCTACATTACATACAGCAGAGAAGTGTTTTTTCAAAAGTGCTTATTTCCACATTGTCAATAGAGATTAATTCTCTTATCAAAACAGAAAAAACAACTCTTGTTGATGGCGTGGAAATAAGCCCTTTTGAAAAGACACTCCTCAAGAGTTACCGTAAAGCCTATTGAAATATTTTCGGCAAAGCGTTTCATAATTGTATCCAGGCCGAACAAAGTAATACAAAATAAAGTTTTACTCTTATTACTTGACCGCAATAGTTTTACGACCCACGTATCCCACAATAAAAGAAAGAAACAAAACACTACAATTTGTCCTGTTTACAAATTGAAAGGGATTAACACTCTGACTTTGCAGTAACTTTTATGCCCAAGTTAAGTTGGGTACAAGGGTTGTGTTTTCTAAGTTGGGGAGTGTTTAAGAAGTTGATGATTATGGTGTAGATTTTCTGAAACGGGTAAATTCTCTTGGGCAGTGTATACCTTCTTATTTATTGTTATCTGACCCGGCTCTCTACCATCTGCCGTTCTTTAGGCGACTGTGTGGGGTAGGTACCCCACACAGAACGGCGGTACGTTTGCAACGTATATTCCTATCTATACCTATTTTTTCATATCTCGTGTACCTACAAAATATTTTGAGTGAGCAACAGGGGTGACAATGTTGAAGATTTAGCACATTTTTTTCGAAGCTTCTAGATTACAACGCCTGAGAAGGGAGATTTATAGAAACATAGTAGGTATGTTGATGTTTTCCGTTATTAACGTCTTCGTCATGTGGCAGCTATGTAAAATTATCAAACTATTTTCATATTTGTGTGCATGATTATTGCAAACTTTTATTTAAATAATGCCTTTTGTGCGTGTTAGAAATTATGTATTTTAACTACAGTTGTAACAACGACGAACAATTTGATTAAATATAATAAGATGGGCTGTTAATGAAAAATGATTATCTGCGTGTGAACATTTAATTAGTTCATAATTTATCTAGACAGCTTTAATGAAAATTGCCTACGCGCCACTTCAAAGACTAATTAATTTATATTTGAAAAGAAAGCTTATCTGATATTAGACTTTAGAAGTTTACAGACTGTGAAAGCGTTGAATATCCATAATTTTAGAGTTTAAATACTATGTGGTTATGTGGTATATTTTTATATGTTACACAGCAAATACTTACAAACTCCTCTAACTTTTCGGGACGGTCCAGGATTTTAGACCGGTTTTATTTCGTTCTGTTTACGACTAAAGTTACACCATGTCCGTTCTTTCCAAACATTTTGTTTTTGTTTATAGTTTAATCGTGACAACCCTGGATCCGAAGTTTTGTTCAGTTGCGATTGCTTTTGTCTCAATCTCTGTAACTTGTTTTTATAAGTACCTGGTCTATTGGGGAAATTTGGTAGGTATAGGGCGGAAGTTATATGTTATTGTTAGTTAGCTTTGTATGTGTAAGGTGATTGTTTGCTTTAGTTAGAAGCGTTGGCTATGCAAATGCAAAATAAACAATAACAAATTAAAATAGAAGGTTAGTTATTCGGAGCGCTGTTACAGCAATACTTACTCTTAGTGTAAAATTATTTCTAACTTCTGCGAATACTTTATGACAATACAATTTTTGACAGCAGTTGTTGAGCAAAAAAAAAACAATTTGTCGATGGTTGCCTGGTGAAACCCGATAAGACACGGGAAGAGTTTGGGACCTTACCTTAAAGATAAAGATGCTGTTGTTGTTGTTGTTGTATTCTGGCCATTTTTCCGCAACTCGACATCAAACGTGCCTATTTTGCGTGGTCCCAACGTTGGCTTAGTACTTGTTGGAGACTTCACATACACCCTTGAATTTCTTCGCAGGTGCATGCAGGTTTCCTCAGGATGTTTTTCCTTCACCGGAAAGCACTTGTGAATATCAAATGATATTTCGTACAATTCATACATACATTTTTGAAAAACTCATCGGTACGAGCCGGGGATCGAACTCACGACCGCTGTGTAGCAGCCGTGCGTTTTACCGCTGGGCCACAAGCACCACAAAGATGAAGATGCATTATTACGTCAGTAGCCTACTGCTTCTTTATTTACTATCCATCTTGTTATTGCACAATTGCACATACTGCCAGTAAAGGCTGCACATTAATTGATACAACTACCGTATTTTAGTTTCTGGCCTCAGGAGAATTCGATTTGGTTCCCAATCTGTAAATTCTGTTTACGTGTTTTACCGACTTGATTGAAATAAAACGATGCGGTAAACATCGGGGTTTAATTCAGAACGTGATCTGACTTAGGTGCCGTAGTGTTGATGAGGCAGTATTTTCTCATTGATTGCGAGTGCGCGAGTCGAGTCTGAAGGGCGCCTATCGATCTCCGCATATGGAAGCACTAACTTATAGTCTATGGACCTCTTAGGGGTCGCAGCATGTGTGAAGTAAACACTTTCAATAAGGCCTTAAAAATGTTTTTGACAGAAGATCGTGGTATCGTTTTACTCATTATTCTCATTAAAGTTGTCCGTGACTGCAAAAAGCTTAAAGATGATTTAAGAATAGGCACCATCATGCTTCTGGTCTGCGCTGCGTTCTTGTAGACTACACCAAAAACGTATGCTTGACATGTATACTCTAAGGAAATAACAAGTGCTGTTCGCTGTCAAGGCACGCGCTCACTTACGTGTGTAGTTCTCCTATCTCGTGGCATCAAATTGCTGACGAAAATAGTACTTCGACCCACAAAATATACAGTTGTTTAGTCGCTTATTGATAAACGCCTCCTAACTTCGAAAGTTTTATAAACATATTGTTGAAGCCGAAAGGGACAACAATACTGAACGGCTTCCTAAGTTAGGACACCTTTATGAATAACGGGAAAACTGTCTATTGCCACCAGTATCTATCTGTAATTCTTCTATGCTCCTACAATTCAGGACCTCTCCATATAATTTATTTATTTTGATTAAATAAGCAGTACGGGATGCTTAGCCAAGCTGCCAATCGCTAACGCTTAGCGTATCGTAGTTATTCCTCTCTGTCACTCTTTTTCATATTATACGACAAAGACAGTTAGCTGATGCCTATCGTTCACGATTGACGATTAAGCGTTACCGATTGGCAACTTGTCTAAGCATAAGCACCCCGATATCTCGTGCTTATTGGTATGAGTATTATTCATTTTGGCACTGATGACGTCAAAATGATATAAAATTATAGAGGTCGAAGCAAGCTTTCCAATGGATCGAATACACTGTATTTCGTACTGTGCTGATTGTTGACATTGTAGGTCTGAATGCGGTGCTATGTGGCATTGTGTGATGCGATTATGTGGCTGTGACCACATGCACATGATCATTGGTGACGATAGCTTTATCAATCACAGACAATCGAGTTAATTCGGAGTTCGATCCTGTATTTGGTCAATGTTTGGATGAATTGCATCGTGTGCAATAATGACTTAAACAAACTGGCTAAACCGTCAGGTCCGTAAGCCCGAATAGTTTTTGAAGTACTTTGTGAAATAGCATTTACTAAATATCATTTTCTAACAGTTCGTATCTCAAGCTCTGCAATAATTAGGCTATTTGTTCAATTAATCCCCATTTCCCCAATCTAGGCTTAGTACTAGGGTAGCACTCTTAGCTGGAGTACTTACCCCAAAATAAACGATTGCACTTCTTCTTTGGAAAGATAATTTTTTTTACATAAACGCCATAAGTTAGAAAAGGACGACGCTCTATGAAGCAAAAGTCTGTTTCCTTAGACCGATGTGCAATCGCGGGGTAACTGGCTTAGCCTATATTTCTGTCACAAGCATTAGTAATTTCACCTCGTGCTACTTCAACGTACCTATGTAAAGTAATGTAAAAAATGCCTAAACAGATATAGGGCAATGAGAACTAAATACACAATATCCCACAATGTCGTAACAGATATGCTTAAATACCATAGAAATAATAAATTACGAAACTATCACGGGATTCGAACCCGCATCCTCTGGATTACCAGGCCAACGTGCTTCTAATTACACCAGACGAATGACGATCTTCTACATAATATCTGTGACAAAACAAATCAAAATCTGTGTTTGTATGCAATAGGGCATGCAAAACCAGTAACGGTTTGATTGCAACGACCAATTATTATTTTATAGCCGGGTTTGCATTCCGTAGTATGTAACAAGTAGGTAACTACGCCGCTACAGTAAAAGTATACATAGTCAACAGTAATAAAATGTTACAC